>RJWK010019392.1:16116-32530 GCA_004363435.1 Platanista minor | reverse complement strand
ACTTCGTCCCAGCTTACCTTCCTCCTCTCCGTGTCTTCAAATCCATTCTCTACAGCTGCATCTTTATTCCCATCCTGCCTCTAGGCTCTTCAGAACCATTTTCTTTTTTGTTTTAGATTCCATATATATGTGTTAGTATACGGTATTTGTTTTTCTTTTTCTGACTTACTTCACTCTGTATGACAGATTCTAGGTCCATCCACCTCACTACAAATAACTCAATTTCATTTCTTTTTATGGTTGAGTAGTATTCCATTGTATATATGTGCCACATCTTTATCCTTTCGTCTGTAAATGGACATTTAGGTTGCTGCTATGTCCTGGCTATTGTAAATAGAGCTGCAATAAACATTTTGATACATGACTCTTTTTGAATTATGGTTTTCTCAGGGTATATGCCCAGTAGTGGGATTGCTGGCTTGTATGGTAGTTCTATTTTTTGTTTTTTAAAGAACCTCCATACTGTTCTCCATAGTGACTGTATCAATTTACATTCCCACCAACAGTGCAAGAGGGTTCCCTTTTCTCCACACCCTCTCCAGCATTTATTGTTTTTGGATTTTTTGATGATGGCCATTCTGACTGGTGTGAGGTGATACCCCATTGTAGTTTTGATTTGCATTTCTCTAATGATTAGTGATGTTGAGCATCCTTTCACGTGTTTGTTGGCAATCTGTATATCTTCTTTGGAGAAATGTCTCTTTAGGTCTTCTGCCCATTTTTGGATTGGGTTGTTTGTTTTCTTGTTATTGAGCTGCATGAACTGCTTGTATATTTTGGAGATTAATCTTTTGTCAGTTGCTTCATTTGCAAATATTTTCTCCCATTCCGAGTGTTGTCTCTTCATCTTATTTATGGTTTCCTTTGCTGTGCAAAAGCTACTAAGTTTTATTAGGTCCCACTTGTTTATTTTTGTTTTTATTGCCATTCCTCTAGGAGGTGAGTCAAAAAGGATCTTGCTGTGATTTGTCATGGGGTGTTCTGCCTATGTTTTCCGCTAAGAGTTTTATAGTCTAGCCTTACATTTAGGTCTGTAATCCATTTTGAGTTTATTTTTGTGTATGGTGTTAGGGAGTGTTTTAATTTCATTCTTTTACATGTAGCTGTCCAGTTTTCCCAGCACCACTTATTGAAGAGGCTGTCTTTTCTCCATTGTATATTATTGCATCCTTTATCAAAGATAAGGTGACCATATGTGCGTGGGTTTATCTCTGGGCTTTCTGTCCTGTTCCATTGATCTATATTTCTGTTTTTGTGCCAGTACCATACCATCTTGGTTACTGTAGCTTTGTAGTATAGTCTGAAGTCAAGGAGCCTGATTCCTCCAGCTCCATTTTTCTTTCTGAAGATTGATTTGTTTGTGTTTCCATACAAATTGTGAATTTTTTTGTTCTAGCTCTGTGAAAAATGCCATTAGTAGTTTGATAGGGATCACACTGAATCTGTAGATTGATTTGGGTAGTATAATCATTTTCACAGTGTTGATTCTTCCAATCCAAGAACATGGTATGTCTCTCCATCTGTTTGTATCATCTTTAATTTCTTTCCTCAGTGTCTTATAGTTTTCTGCATACAGGTCTTTTGTCTCCTTAGGTAGATTTATTCTTAGGTATTTTATTCTTTTTGTTGCAATGGTAAATGGGAGTGTTTCCCTAATTTCTCTTGATTTCCCCTTTTTTGCTTTTAATATTTTTTCTTTGTATTTAGTTTCTGTTAGTTTGATTAATATGTGTCCTGTCATGTTTCTCCTTGGTTTTATCCTGTATGGGACTCTCTTCCTTTCTTGATCTTGGATGACTATCTCCTTTCCCATGTTAAGGAATTTTTTGACCATAATCTCTTCAATATTTTCTCAGGCCCTTTCTCTTTCTCTTCTTCTTCTGGGACTTATTCGAATGTTGATACTTTTAATGTTGTGTCCAGTGTCTCTCAGACTGTCCTCATTTCTTTTCATTCTTTTTTCTTTATTCTGCTCATGCTATCTTCCAGCTCACTTATCTGTTCTTCCACCTCAGTTATTTTGCTATTGATTCCTTCTAGTGTATTTTTCATTTCAGTTATTGTATTTTTCATCTCTGTATTTTTTTGTTCTTTAGTTCTAGATCTTGTATGTTGCTTTCATATTTTAATTTGTCTTTCTGTCTGCTGTTCTGATTGGGCGATTGCCATTATTCTGTCTTCTGGATCACATATTTGTTCTTCTGCATTATTTAGTCTGCTCTTCATTGCTTCTAGATTGACTTTTATCTTGGCAATTGTGTTGTCTTATTTGAATGTTTCATCTTTATAGTTTCCATTTCCTTGTTGCACTGATCTGCATTTCTATTGATAACCTTTCTTAAGTCTTTTAGCATCTTTATTACCTCCGTTTTGAACTCAGGTTCTAGGAGAATGGAGAGGTCTGTTTCATTGTTTGTTCTTTCAAGGGATTTCTCTTGTTCTTTTATTTATTTATTTGTTCGTTTGTTTATTTTCTTGACCACACCATGCAGCTTGTGGGATCTTAGTTCCCCGACCAGGGATGAAACCCAGTTCCTCAGCAGTGAAGGCACAGAGTCCTAATCTCTGGACTGTCAGGGAATTCCCTTTTGTTCTTTCAATTGGCAGTAGTTCCTCTGCTTTTTCATTTTAGTTAAATTACTTTTTTTCTATGAATTTAGGAGAAACAATTGTATAGTCTGGTCTTGATGGGCTTTTTTTAAGGAAGGAGCATCCCTCTCTAGACTGTGTGAGTCCAGTTTTTTGGTGTGAGGCCTGTTTTTGCTATGGATGCCTGCCATGTCTTTCCTCAGAGTCTGCTGGTCCTTATTCACTTGATAAGGGGTGTGATTGGTGAGTGATGCCCAGAGCCTGCACTGGATGTTCTGTGGGGCCTTCTCTTGGTTGTCACAGCTCTGTCAGGGCAGGATCTGTTTTCCAGTTGTTGGAGTAGAAACCCTGAGGGTCTCATTCTATAAGGCTCTATTACCCTTAAGTGTGTGCTGTATCCAAAAGGAGGTGAGCCCTGAAGGAAGTGGGGCCTGTGTGGTCACAGCAGGCCTAAGTGCCACCCATACAGCCATCCACAGTTCTGCCCAGAAGCACTGCAAAGTTGCATCTCTTTCTCTGTTTTGTTCATCCCAGACCTAGTGCTAGGCTGTCACTGGCGACCAGGGTGTTGTAACTACTGGAACTGAGGTGGTTGTCCTGCCCCTGGGACCTAGGCTGCCTCTATGGTAGGGCTCTCCCAGGGCCTGTCTGTCACAGATCTAGCTCCCAGCAGCATTGTGAAAGGTGGGCAGAACTGAAGTGCTCCCACCGGGAAAGGAACCACTGTGTACTCCTCCCCAGGAGCTGTCCACTGAACATGTGTGACTCTGTGGTGTCACCCACCACCTGGTATGTGTGCCAACAAGGTCCACTGCTGCCAGACCTGCACCTGGAACTACCAGTGCTGTGGCCAAGCTCACAAAGCCTGCCATCAGCAGAGCCGTGCCCTGCTATGAGCATGTTGACAGTGGTGTTCCTAGGGGGACCTGCACCCTGACCTGCATGTGCTGATAATCGGGCTCCTTTGGCCAACCTGTACCCAGCTCTGTGTGTGCTAATGATGGGCTCTGAGTTTTGGCCCAGACTACACTCCAGGGCCTCTAGAGCTAGACCAAATCCTCTGCCAAGGTCCCTCTGTTGAAGCCCAAGTTTCAGAGCCTAGCCACTGTGCATTGTAGCATCCCTGCTCAGTTCATGTTTGGGGGTGGGAAGTCTCACGATGTAGCAGCTGTCAGCGCCAGTCTCTCCACCCTGATTACTAGCAAGCCAGTATACAAGCTCTCCTTGCGAGTAGAGTTCAGCCCCCTCCAGTCCGTCTATCTGTCCTGGCAGACCTCTGCAAAGAAGCAGGGGCAGGGGGTTCCCAGGGAGAGGGACCACCTGTGTGGTCTTTCCTCTTTCACAGCTCCCTCCCAGCAGCACCGGTCCCTTCATGATGCCTTTTTATTTTTCTGTCCTGTTCAGTTACATGTGAATCTTTCTTGCTGCTTTGGTTGTATAAGAGATTTCTTTCAGCTTTCAGTTGGTTTTCTGTGAAATTTGTTGTACATATAGATGTATTTTTGATGTGTTTGTGGGGGAAGGTGAGTTCCACATCCTCCTACTCTGCCATCTTGATTGAGAGTAAAAGGAGTATTTTTTCAATCATTAGTCCCCAACACAAGAGAAGGAAAGTGTTGCCTATTATTTTTAGAGGTCACCCAGGTTCCTGAATGTGACCCTGAATCATGTGTGAAGTTCTGTTTTGTCCAGAAGCAGAGGTTTCCATGTTAAGAACTGGAGTAGCAGTGTTTGGGGTGGCAGAGCAGATGCTGTCCAGCTACTGATGTGTGTGCTCTGTGATAGAGGCCTGCAGGCAGGGCCCTCTGAGGAACGTTGGCTTCCCTGTGGTAGCAGACTTGTCAGACCCTGTGAAATAATACCCAGGCAAGATGACTCTGTGTGGAATCTCTCCAGAGCAAGAGTCAGCTGGTTGGCAGCGTGATTGGTTGGGCACATTGGTATGTCAGCACCTAGCTGGGACCAGTGCTGCCATGAAATCTGTACAATGCCACCTGCTTGGAACCCTTCAAATGCTCTGCATGGCTGTCTACAGAAAGGCCTCAGGCCTACATCATGCAGCCTGAGTCCTACCCTCTCTGATCTTCCTCTGGAGTCAGAATGCCTGGTTCGAGTCTTGGGCCCACCCACTTCCTAGCACCAACAAGTCAGCATGTTGCCTCTCTGTGCCTCAGTTTCTTCATGGGGACACTGGGGACCTCAATGCTCAGCCCCCTGAGCATTTGCTCTCTGCCTCTCTGATCTCATGCCCACTGCACATCTCCCACGTGGTGTCACGCCTTGTCTCTCCACTAACAGGCTCCCTGTGAGCCCCTGGAGGATGTGAGCTGATTTCCATGGGGAGTGGCTTACTGGGGTGAGAGGGTGAGCCTGCTTAGGGTTGGGCATTTAGGGAGAAGCTAATTGAAGTCTGGGGTGGGGGGAAAGTGGGAGCAGAGGCAGATTTCAGAATTGAGATGGAAATCCAGAGTCAGTTCTTGCCATAACAAATAGACAAACTTTGGGGATTTTTTAATCTTACAAGTTTTTGCCTTCCGGGTAAGGATGGCTCAGTTGGGTCCCTTCTCAGAGTATCACAAGGCCATGATCAAGGTGTCTGCAGGATGTGCTCCCTTCTGGTGGCTCTGAGGATGGGTCTGCTTCCAAACTCACTCAGGTTATTGGCAAAATCCAGTTCATTGGAGCTGTAAGACTGAGTCTCTGTTCCCTAGCTGGCTGTGGCCACTCTAAAGTCTGTCCTGTGCAGGCGGCTTGGGTGTTGGCCTGTCACAGCCTCCCCTGCTATGGAGCAGCTGTCCCTCTCTCCTTGGTGATGGGCTTATCCCTCCTGCCCTCCCACCTCCACTGCACCCTTCTTAAAACTGGGTGGGTCCATACACTTTGAACTACACTGAGGAATAGGGGGACTGTCACAAAATGGGACATCAGAAACACAGTGACCTCAGGCCGATTGGGGCTTGGGCTTGGTGGGCTCGGAACTCTGGGGAGACCCTGGAGGTCTTTATTGAGCTCTTAACATCTAAAGTCATATTATTGACATGTCAAATATATTTCATCCTTAGAGAAAACATGTAAATGGTTGTGTCGTGCTATTGAGGAAGTTTTCACCGAAACCCCCTTAGTTAAACTTTTACATGGAGTAAAGACAGGGAGAGTGAGATGAGGCTCTTCGTGATGCTCTGCGCTGGCAGCCTGTGGGCCTGGTGCATAATGAGTCTGACATCTCCCTACTGGACTGGATGCTTGTGTGTTTCAGGAGAGTGTAAGGACTGAGTGGAGGGGGGACACGTGTACAGCTGAGCACTCACACCACACCTGCAGAGGCCTTTCATGAGTAACAGAATGGGTGCCATGTTCCTCCTCCACGGAGAAACCTCATAGGTCACATGGCTCTGAGGTTATTTATTCCTTACTTCTCTCTGTCCTCACTGTTCCAGCATAGGGTTCTGGGCCAATGTAGCACTGAGGGGCACAGCTTCCTTGGTCCTTGCCCTCCTGCTCTGCTGTCCAGTCTTAGAAAGGCCAGCCCCTGAGGTCAGTGAGGGCTGTTGGAAGCTACAGATTTGGGGCTCACAGTTCCTAGTCCTCAGCGATGCACAACGCCAGGACTGAACTAACTTGGCTGAGCCTGGGTCGCGCACCCATCACCCAACACTGACCTCTGCGGGTGGGGGCTGAGAGAGGCCAATGGGCTTCAGCAAGTAAATTGAGCCTTCCCTGAGCGCATCTGTCTGTTGAGTTACACGCTTCCCTGTGAGGCCGCACTTGTGTGCGTGCGTGTGCGGTTTCCCTGCAGATCGTGCGTGCTGTCAGAAAGGCCCAAGCAAAGAGGCATTTTATTATCCTCGTTGTTTACAGCCCTCTTCGCATCCACACAAAGGGTTTGCTGGTAGGTGTCCAGACCTAGAGTCCTAAGGATGGAGGTTCTCATCTGAGATCCTGCTGCTCTGAAGACACATGTTCTCTCCTGCGGATGTTGACCCTACTTACACTTTCCTCCAAAAGATATATGTCACCACGTCCCACAGTGATTTGCCAAGCCTCCTTAACATTTCCTCTTCCCTATCACATCCAACAGAAGTAGCCCTATTCCTAAATGAATTACCATGTTCACCAGCAGTGAATTTATTTTCTGTTTGCCAGTGTTTTTTTGTTCCTGCAGATATTTGCACAGCAATCGCTTTGGTAGTGAACAGTAAAGTAATCATCAATCAGAAGCTTGCGAGATGACCAAAGTATCGTAGAACAAAAGGGAACAGGAGCCTACCACCAAGATAAACTGAGATTTTATTTGACTTTTTGAATTTTGATTCTAGGTAATGGGACACTGATTGGAGCATCAGCAAATGTGGTTTGTTCAGGAATTGCAGAGCAACATGGATATGGGTTCTCTTTCATGGAATTTTTCAGGTACTTTAAAAACACATTTAAAATTTCTGTTTGTATTGTCCCTAAACTTACTTAATTAAAAAATTAGCCACACATACTGCTAAGCGCTAATATAAGCATGTTTTAACAATTAAAGACACGTTGATACTTTATGTTGTTGTCCCCTTGAAAATCCCAGTGGGGATTTGTGCCTTGACTGCCCATGATGAGGGTATATAATGAGAGTCTGACATCCCCTTACTGGATTGCCCAGCAAAAATTTTCATGATGGAAGGGACCCAGGAATATTGCAGACTGGGGGCAGCCTGGGAGCAGGCACCTCTCAGGAGGACTGTGCAGAGAGGAGGCCCTGGATGGGGCAGAGCAGCTGATGGCAGCTCCTGCAACGGAGGACCTGCTCTGAGGGAGCCGAGTCCTCTCTGGGGTCCTGGCCCCTACATGCTTGTGTTCATATGGCACCACTGCATTTTGGATGCAGGAACTGGGCAGAATAGACACTGGTGGTGCCTGTAAAATGGTGCTGCCAAAATGAACTGACATTCATTTGGGTGATACTATGGGGGATAGCTAATGGAGGCACACATCCATATCATCTAGGCTGAACCCAACTTTTGATTTCTAGAAATAAAAGACAGTTACCTTTATGGATATATAAAGCTTGTAAGGCCACATTCTTTTGCAATAACATAATATAATAATGAGTCCAGATCTCACAGTACTCTGAAGACACCAGACGCCATAATCCACTTCTCTTTGTGTTTCAGGTTGGGCTTCCCAATGATGGTTGTCTCCTGCATGGTGGGGATGTGTTACCTCCTTGTTGCTCATGTCGTGATAGGATGGAATTAGTAGATATACAATGTGTGAAGACTGAGGGAAACTTGACCCATCACCAACATCAGTAGAATACTACCCCAAAACCACTCTTTGGAGAAGAAAAGGTGCTTACCATGGGGGTGCTCTGGAATGGACACCTTTGCTATCCACACTCTTATTTGGGTGAAGCTGGCAAATTGTGGTAAATACAAGATAACTTACACAAGATTCTACTACAGAAAAATATGTGTATCTCCAAATACATGTAGCTATGCTCTGTAGGAAAAGACACAAATTCAATAATTCACTCCAAATGGCTTGTGTTGTTTAAATATCACTTCTCCTGAGGCTATCAATAGTTTTTCTTCATGTAATCACTTTTCATGTTAAAATAATGAGCATTCAAACTGTATTCCTCTTAACCTCTTAATGCATACTTTTCTTGGGAAGGGCATACAGTTTGTAAGGAAACATTATATGTATTAAAAAAAAAATACTGTCCCTTGACAAAGGGTCTTAGAATTTGTTAGTCTCTTACTTTTTAGTAGTTTACATTATGTAAAATTACATTTTATTCATTAATGTTTTTCTCTGGAGTTTTTTTGTTTTGTTTTGTTTTGTTTTTTTGCGGTACACGGGCCTCTCACTGTTGTGGCCTTTCCCGTTGCGGAGCACAGGCTCTGGACGCGCAGGCTCAGCGGCCATGGCTCACGGGCCCAGCCGCTCTGTGGCAGGTCGGATCTTCCCGGACCAGGGCACGAACCCGTGTCCCCTGCATTGGCAGGCGGACTCCCAACCTCTGCGCCACTAGGGAAGCCCTCTCTGGAGTTTTTAAGTCATCAATTAAAAGTCCAGATACTTGACTTGCAGAAATCGTAAGTGCTTTTAAAAAACAACATTTTAAGTATTTACCACCCTGGAATAATAATCTTCAGTTTTGAAGATGGTGTGTGCTATTTCTGTCAATTACCCCAGAGTGTGGTCAATACATTCAGCTCTGCATACCTGCTGGACTCCAGTGGTGCAGTCAACGCTTACTAAATGCTATTGTTTTGTGGAACATTAAACGTGAAGCAGGGACAACGACAGCAAAGAGCAAGAGGGAGCTGGGCTTCAGCTGAGGTCTCATCTGCTCTGCCTGGTCAATACCATGGCTATGCCTCAGACAACAGACCTCTCCTCCAGTTTCGGTCTACTGTGTGTGATACCTTGAGATGAGATGAAGAAAAAGAAGATGTTTCCTGGGGACTCTGCTCAGAAGCGGTAGCTGTATAATGTATCTGATTTCGAAAGGTTTAAGATCCTCAGGACACCAGTAACTGAAACGTAGGAGATCCCATTTCTGTCCCTGGAACCCTCAGGGTAGGTGTACCCTTTCTATGGTTTCGAGTCTATATTTGTAAACTGACAACCAGAAAGGTGAGGAGAAAGTTTATGAAAATATGTTCTTTAGCTTCACGAGCTATCTTTGAATTCCTTGTCAGCAAAAGTGACAAAAAGCCCCATTTTGGTTTTAAAATCTGGGTTGAGGAAGCCACAGAAACTGCATGTGCACCTGACACACTGCTTGAGTGAAGCCCTGGCTCCCCAGTCTTTCCAGGAAAGGAGCCCTGTCAGCATTCCAGCTCTGCTCCCTTTTCATGTTGCCTCACTGAAGCTTAGATGCCATGAGCCCTTCCACCGAAAGGCTTTGTTTTCTCTTTTCCTACATGTTTCCATGCTTGGAGGTGGTGTTGGCACCTTCCTTGTGCCCAGATGCTGCTCCTAATGCGTGTGTGTTCTCTCCTCCCTCAGTATCTCTTTCCCTGGGGTGCACACCCTCTACCTCTCCTCCTCCCATCTCAGCTCCTCAGTTACCACATCTCATTCTTAAATACCTGAGCTCCTGGCTCATTTCTTCCTCTCTCCCTCACCCCTTCAACCTTCTCAGAACTCCCTGAGGTTTGACACTCAGGCCTCATTACACCCTGACTGGATCACCAGCAACTGCACCTTTAATACTTCATCTCAAATGTCTCTCTATGATACTTCTGATACTCCCAGCTATCTCCTCCAGATTATCACCTCAACAGAGTCCTCCAGTGACACCTCCAACGCATCCCTTTCTCTAACTTCCCACACCAGTTCCCTCCTATCTCAGTTTTCTATTTCTGCTCTTAAATTCAAAACTCTGTTGATAAACTGGCACTGTTCTACCTTTTCTGGCGCCTAAACACCTAAATGTTATTGAGGTAAATCATTTGACTGGGATGACATGTTTTACTTTAAAATAAAGATTACAAGCATCACAAAAGCACTCAAGGCTTCCCGGCTCATTTATTACATTTCCCTAGTGCAGCAGTCAGAGCCCTGGCTGAACAGATGGCTGTTCGATTAGGGTAGCTTACAGGGAACTTAATCAGGGACGGTGCAGTCCTTGGAACTAGTCAGAGGAGGCACTTGTAGGCCTCTGAAGGTGCGGGTTACCAGGACCTGCAGATGCAGGAAGCAGTGTGGAAAGGGACCCGTGACAGGAGCTTCTGGGGAGGGTTGCGGTCATCAAGAATCACTTTGCAGGGACGGGGCTGTGAGAATTGTCTGACTTCACTCCTTTTCCTCCCTCCGATTTTCACTGTCCTTCCCATTGTCTGAAGCCAGCCAGAAGCCAAGGGTGAGAGGAAATGTTGAGGCTGTCCATGTAGGTGAGCTCCTGTGGACACTGAGCAGGGCAAGTAGAAGGAGAGTGGATCTGATGGCCAGATGGAGGATACCCAGCTCTGTCCACCATTTTCAGCAGATGAAAAAAGTTCATATCTGCAATAAAGGAAACAATGAAAGTGCCATCAGATTTTCTGTCAAATTTGTCAATTCTCTCTCCTGATACTGTCTCCAGAATTAGTAGGTAAACAATCCAGTGCTTACTAAATCCTGCTTCACGATGATAGAAAAAGACTACACTGAAGGAACAAATGGTAGCTTTGCTATGAATATTGAACTACCACAGTTAGGCATTGTTCTGGCACCTCATGCGTAAACCCCCAAAGTTCACAGGGACTGTAAGGGCACACTTTTACAGTCTGAATTCAAGATGAAGAGTCTGTTTCTCTTCTGCTGCACATGACAATCCTATCCTTCCTGAGTTGCATTAGTAGCTGTGTACAGCTTTGACAGGCACATCAAAATAAAGGCCATGCACCCCAGATAAGGCCATGTGTAGGCAAGCGTGGAGGAACAGGTGACAAAGCAGCAGAGAGAGCTACTATGGGAATTGGAACCACTTCTTCCTGTAATTTATGTGTGCCTTCCAGACCTGCTTGGGCTCAAGCCCACATAACACAAGACCTAAACTTCACGTAACACAAGACCGGGGCACACGTCTAACTTTATGGATCAATTGGTTAGATGACTCTTGGTTTACGACATGCAGTTCAACTTGCCTGATGACACTGTTTCCTACAATACGGTCCTCAATTTGTAACAGGGCCCAATGGGAGCCAAGAGCTGCTTTTAAAGTGGAGACTAGTAGAATGGGAGGGCATGGACCTTATCCAACCGTTAATGGTCTGCACAGTGGTTTTCCCATTGAGGTCTGCCACAGACACTGGGGACTTCTTCAATGTGCTATGATGTTGCAGAAGGCCCAAGTGGCAGGGCAACACGCACGACAGCCCGTGCCTGCTGAAGGGCCTTTACTTGCTTCAGTGTCCCTCAAACCTTGCAGCTTCAGGAGATCACCTGGTAATGGGTTGGAGTAGCTTCTTCAATGTGTTATATGTTGCCTGCAAGATTGAAAGTGGACCACCAAGAATAGTACCTTTTTGTTTTGTGTGTGTGATTAGTGCAACTATCTGTCTCTCACTTTGCAGGGTAATTTTAAGTCACCGATTATCACTAGGCCCTAAAATTTCCATTAGGATATTGTATTTCTTTTGTTTTACTATCTTGGTATGGAAAGAAAAACTTCTTAATAGAATAGACAATAAACTTGGAGATTGTGACATTATTCGACATATTATCTATCCCAGGACTCATTCTGGGGCTGGGGAAATAACCTCAGGATGGGTCCACTGTTCCACAGGATCAGCTATTACATGAGCTTCTAAGTGAACCATAGGGTATTTTTGGGTCACCAAGAATTCCAGAAAATTAACACCAGAAAAGAAAATTTCTTTTCACCAATGTACAAGTTTCCTGTTAAATGGGCACAAGTGGCTTGTGCTGTTTCACTGCACCTGCCTCTGAAGACGGTGTGAGGGGAGAGAATAAGCGCGTCCTCAGATGTGTTGCAAGATTCTTTCTCAGAGGGATGTGGCCTCCCTTCAAAGAACACATTTAGGTCTGGGAAGTGTCTGAGGTTGTTAATCCTTCTTAAGACCCTTGATACGTCTTATCAGATCCAGATTCTTTCTAGTTTTATATGTGAAGCTGCCCATATAATTCACTACTATGAAGTCTACAATCAACTTGCCTTTTGGCATAGGTCTCTGAAGCTCACTGTGGTCAATGTGCCCACCTTGACTGTGACAATGAACTGCTTCCCTGGCCTCTCCTGCCTTGGGATCCTATTATTACCCTTGGGAAAAGAGGACTTAATTCTATTACTGTGTCCCCTACTCTCATCAACAGTCTCCAGAGGACAGCCCTCAGTGTTTCCAAGGACACTGTGCCCTCCTCCACACTATTACTGATACCTCCATGAAGGAGGTGGCCTCTGGATTCTCTTGCAGAGAATGCATGGGGCAATGGGTAGGTCACACACAATCATTCTGAGCCATTGGACTCCTATACGCCAAGAACTAACCACTTGTACCTAGAATTAACACCTCTTCCAAGTGCTCAAGACATCACATGGAATCTAAAATTCCAGGTGAGTGCAACAACTCAAGGTTTGGCTTGATGTAGCCATATAGTTCATCCTGCTTGTTGTGGTATCTGTAGACTCCAATCACCTATGTGCTCCCTACACAGAGTGGTAACTTTTTCAACAGGCAAGATAGTTTTTCTTGAAGTGGACTTTATACTTCTCTATCCAGAACATACTAGTTCGTTAGATCCCTGGAGAAATGAGGGGTATTAGGGATGAGTCTTGAGGCAAATTCATATCATCTTGGGAGGCAACTGACCCAAGTACAGCCACCAAATGGTTGTTACACAAGAAGGCCTCTCTCCTGCATACTCCTGAGGGAGACCCCGGAAGGATTTTTTGGTTCAGAGTTCTCAGCTGGGTCTGAGTCTGATCACATACCTATGGCCCACCATCAGTGTCCTACTTCTTCCCCACCAGCATCCTTGCCAATCGTTACAGTCAGCTTCTGGGCCTGGGCCTCACCCAAATCTGCTGGCTTCTTCCAAGCTGCCTTCAAAGCTTTCTGATCAACCACTCAAGTTCTCAGTTGAACAAATACCCAAGACTGTCAGTTCCTGTCCTGTGTCTTGTTTATGGTCTCCCAAGCTGTCAACAGAAGCCAGCATACCCCAGACACAATGACCACTGGGGGTCCAATGTCTTGCCCTCCTGATGACCTTCAAGGATAGTGATGCTGCTGCAGACATGAGTGGTCTTTGTTCTATTCCACCTCCCCACCCCCCGCCCCCGGAATGGAGGTTATCCCTGCCTCCCTCAGAGATGTGAGGAAAACAATTCCAATTCTCATATGGGAGTTTATTTCCTGGGGCCATTTAGGTTATGGATTAGACAGGGAACAGACAGCACAATCAAACTGCAAAATATGAGGAGAGTTTGATGAAGATGTACTTCGCAAAGTATGGGCACAGTATTAAGAAACTACAAAGGGGAGTGAAGTGCCTAGAGTTAGTAAAAGTGAAACAGCATTATCACCCCTAAAGCTATGTGGAGAGGGTCTCTAGACAACCTGTGGCCAAGGGCTGCAGCCAGCCTGCCAGTCTGCAGGAAAGAGGAAAAGAAATACAGTATCAATCTCCTTCTCTTCTAGCTCCTACCAGCAATCTCCATTGGCCAAACCCAACCGGAATTCATGTTGTGGGAAACCATTCAATTGCCTGTGTCAGCCAGCTTCTGTGCTGGAAGCAGGATTGGGAAAGGAGGGATCAGCCTCTGAGTCAGAGGGAAGAGCTACAGCTCACCTAGGAAGTTCACTTTCCTTTGCTCTGGGAAGATTCCAGGCCTCCTCTCCTCTAAGCCCTCACAATTTATCAACCCCCATTCCCAATTTTACTTCACTGAGTACATGGAAACCTTCAAAGAACATTGTCATTGGTAACTTTACAAATTTCTCTGCAGCCAGATCCAACTTTCTGTCTTACAGAATAAACTCAGTGCCTCTGGCTTTGTCAAAGGCCTCCATGTGTGCTCTGAATCTTGATTCCTCATTTTCTCATAAGCTTCACTTTTTCTAATAAGAAACTGCTCTCCTCTGCATCATCTACCACACCACTTTCACCCACAAATAGACATGATTTGATAGGCTTCATTCATTCATTCACCCATTCATTTACTCATTCATTCATTTAAAGGTATTTATTTACTCTTTTTTATGTCGTAGGCAAAGTTTCTAGGTTCTAAAGGTGGGAAAGTAAAAACAAAGACTTTAATTTTATGGAACTTCCATTTAATTCCATCTTAAAAATCATCTTCCTCTAGCCACTCCCCTATTCCTAAAACTTTTTGAAACAGTTCTCTGCTGTGTCATTTACATCTTCTCTTTTCCAATTTACTCTTTTTATTACTATAAATAATTCAGGCATAGAAAAACTGGAAAATATAATGAATATCCATGTATGCCCTAACCAGTTTACTTGAAAAAAATACTGCATATAACCCGACTACTCTCTATCTTCCCAATAATATCCCCACCACCACCACTAGAGGTAACTATAAGCACAGATTTGATGGTTTTGCTCTACTTTATAAAATCAAAATCTCCCATGTCATCACATGGTCTTGATCCTATGCCATTGTCAACACCATTCCTTACCTGTGCTGGTGCATTAGCTGCACTGGGAGGTCCTCCTCTCTGCAGGTGAGTGACAGGTGCTTACTGAGTCTGTTCTTTGTGCTGGACAATTTTCTAGGCACCTGCCCTAAAGGTGTTTATCTTCAAGGGAGACAGAGAACAGATTAAATATGTTCCGGCAGTGGTAGTTAGAAAAATGCAGTCAGCAGTTCTAGATAGGTCGGTTGGGGAGGGGACATCTGGGCAGAAACAAAGTGAGGGACCAGATGTGGCGATGCCTGGAGAAGAAAGGAGCAGACGAGTGCTCAGGAAGTGGGCCCCCCAGGCAAGGGTATGTTGGTGTGTTCTTGTCACAGCAGAGTGAGCTACGGGAAGAGGAACCCTGGGTCTGACGCTGCAGGATTGTAGGCCAAGGGGAGGACTTCAGATATTGGTTCATCAGAAGATAAAGCTAGACGAATGAATGGAATGTTGAAGTGAGAAGGTCACATCCCATCTGTCCTAGAAACATGCTGCTATCTACTTCGCTGTGTCAAAGACAAAATTTGGGCAAGTAGGGAAGACTGATTTTATTTAGGCTATTGCAATGGGGAGACCACACCATATCCACAGATCAGTGTGTCTCAGAACGGTGGACTTGCTGTTTTTAGTGAGGAGTAAACAAGCTGCAGATGGAGTGATTTGCAATTGGACTTGTTTTATGAAAGTGGAAGTCTCAGTTATCATTTTAGCTGATCAGTCATGAGAAACAGCTTTAATCTTTGCTAATCAATCATGAGAAGAAGAACAAGAAGTTGGAGGGTCTGTGTTTGCCCTTGGCAGTTGCAATTGTATAACCACAGGACCTCAGGTCACCCTGTTTTAAACAGAAAAACATTCAAGTAAAATGCATCTTGCAACTGAGAATATCTCAATATAAATATAAATATCTGAATACAAGATATAAATCTTTACCTGCATTGTCCCACGGGAAGCTCCAGCTGCCGAGCCCTGGTGAGGCTCCCATTTCATGGAGGTGAGGAGTACAAGGCTGCCCACCACCAGTAGTGATATCCCCACTGCGGGCCACATCCACTGCCTCTCCTCTGGTGTTGGATTTGCTAAAGAGAGCTCAACAAGCAAAGCACTGTTTGGAACAACACTTTACTCATGGAGAAGAGACTCAGCAAGATCTAGTTCTGGTCTGTGGTGTGAAATGGTCTCCCATGCCAGCAGGTCTCTCCAGATAGCAACGACCAGAGTCAGATTGAATGATCCCCTCTCCTGCTGCAGACAAAGACCCTGTCCCCTTCCCACAGGGGCAGATAAACTAGCAGGCTGGCCAGGTGTGTTATGATACACACGCTTAAGCAGAGCAAGGAAGTTCACCGCAAACTTCATCCACACAAAATGCACCCCAGGTGCTCGCTTCGGCAGCACATATACTAAAATTGGAACGATACAGACAAGATTAGCATGGCCCCTGTGCAAGGATGACACGCAAATTCGTGAAGCATTCCATATTTTTAAAACAAACAACCCAATCCAAAAATGGGCAGAAGACCTAAATAGACATTTCTCCAAAGAAGATATACAGACTGCCAACAAACACATGAAAGAATGCTCAACATCATTAATCATTAGAGAAATGCAAATCAAAACTACAATGAGATATCATCTCACACCGGTCAGAATGGCCATCATCAAAAAATCTAGAAACAATAAAT
>RJWK010019392.1:0-16016 GCA_004363435.1 Platanista minor | reverse complement strand
CCAGGGTTTGGAGAAAGGGGAACGCTTGCACTGCTGGTGGGAATGTGAATTGGTACAGCCATTATGGAGAACAGTATGGAGGTTCCTTAAAAAACTACAAATGGAACTACCTTATGACCCAGCAATCCCACTACTGGGCATATACCCTGAGAAAACCAGAATTCAAAAAGAGTCATGTACCAAAATGTTCATTGCAGCTCTATTTCCAATAGCCAGGAGACGGAAACAACCTAAGTGTCCATCATCGGATGAATGGATAAAGAAGATGTGGCACATATATACAATGGAATATTAACCATAAAAAGAAATGAAATGGAGTTATTTGTAGTGAGGTGGATGGACCTAGAGTCTGGCATACAGAGTGAAGTAAGTCAGAAAGAGAAAGACAAATACCGTATGCTAACACATATATATGGAATCTAAGAAAAAAAGAAATGTCGTGAAGAATCTAGGGGCAAGATGGGAATAAAGACACAGACCTACTAGAGAATGGACTTGAGGATATGGGGAGACGGAAGGGTAAGCTGTGACAAAGTGAGAGAGTGGCATGGACATACGTACACTAACAAACGTAAAATAGATAGTTAGTGGGAAGCAGCCACATAGCACAGGGAGATCAGCTCGGTGCTTTGTGACCACCTGGATGGATGGGATAGGGAGGGTGGGAGGGAGGGAGACACAAGAGGGAGGAGATATGGGAACATATGTATATGTATAACTGATTCACTTTATTATAAAGGAGAAACTAACACACCATTGTAAAGCAATTATACTCCAATAAAGATGTAAAAAAAAAAAAAAAATGCACCCCAGGACAGAGAAAGCTCTCTTCTATTGAGCAAGAAGCTTTTAGGGCCAGGACAATGTTCCCAGCCTAGGGCACTGGAGGTGCAATCCCAGGGAGCAGTGACATGTCCCACGATAATTGCTTCCCTAACCAGCCTCTTAAGAGAAAAAAAGAGCCAGTGCAAAATCCACAGCAGAACTTGTAAGAAGCAAATCCTTTTTTCTCCATCCTTCTCCTTGTCTTTATCACCGGCTGGCCCTTGAGCTCTGTCTTCCTCACAGGCTCCTAAATGCCCCTCCCTCAGCCCTTCCCTTCCCTACCCACCTCCAGCCTCCCTGGATTCATCTTCTAGCCCCTGCCAGTCTTACATTTTCAATGTAAAATTCCCACAATACTGCCTTTACTTCCTTTAAATGTTGCTCTTTTTTTTTACACCTTATTTATGTAAACTTATGAAAAGACCACCTTTTCCCTCCCTGGTGATCCCTCTCTCAGAGATGCAAACAGTCTCAGATGCCCAGGGTGAGGTGGGAAGAGGGCTAGAACACTAGATTTTAATCACTGTTTTGTTTTTTTTTTCTCCAATTACACCAGCATTTCTTTAGTACTAAGGGACACTAAATAAGGCACAGACGTTGTGTTGTGAATGGGCTCAGCCAGCTGCAGGGGGACTGGCTTTTCACTGACCTTCAGTGAAAAGTTCTTTTATGGATCCTACAGTCGTAGGAAATCAATGAAAACTTTCATGGGGGAAATGGTTCCGGAAAAGCATTTGTGAAAGGGGAAGAAGCTGGTAAAAGATAAAAACAGAGCCCTCATCAGTGTGCAGGTGGAAAGGCAGCATCAGTGGGCTGGCTGTAGAGAGAGAGGCTGATAGGTCTAGAGGGGGAGAGGGGTGCTGGTGTTGGGAAAGAGTCCTACCAAGACCAAACGGAAGAAGCCTCCTTCCCCTGCTGAGGTCAATGGAATTCATTTACCAGGCACTATCAGGACATAAAGTGGGCCTGAAGAACAAGGGCTTTTGATTGAAATACATTATCTGTATGGTGATAGAACTCCTGGTCTTTGCCTATGAACAGCAGTCTTTTAGCTGCTGAACTCACCAATTCATAGGCCTCTAGACCCTGCAGTGCTTTTAGACCTGACACAAAGGCAGACCGTTTGTGACATATATAGACTTGTCTTAGACCCTTTGCTCCTGCTCTGAAATTAGCTTTGTGGAAAGACAGAGGAGGACCGAAGCCAAAACTTCAACTCAGTCCTTCAAAAGGCTCTCTGATCTGGTGCTCAGGAAACAGGGAACAGGTATGATTGATAAGCATGTTATTTTGTTGGATTATACCTGATGTTTTTCAAGGTGGCCTGAAGTCAACTGGAATAAAATCTGCCCCTGCCCCTTTCTCAAGAGTGTGGCAGAATGTTAATTCCTCTTGTTAGTCTCTGCAGCAACCAGCAGCACAATCCTCACCTTGCACACCACTTGCGGCCCATGAAGACTGGGTGTGTATGCAGTATTGATTTCTTCCTGCCAACTGAAGAAACAGAGCTAAGAGGTGGCAAAATGAATTCTTTTGGAAAGTCAATTTTGAGGACATTTTATGCTGTGGATGAATTAAAAAGAAGCTTTCTAATTAAGTGCCTAATCTAATACACAGCCCCATGAGGTGTGTACAGAAGAAACAGGAGACAGTCAGCCCCTGCCCTCCAGGAGCTTTCACAAAGAAACCCATATTTCATCACTTTCTCCCTACTTAATCTCTCCCTGAGGCTGCTACTAAGTGTTGGCAAGCTCTTTAATACAACCAGACTATTCAGAGGCCCTTGCATGTGACCTGACCTCAAAAAAGAAAAAATAATAAATGTTTGTGGATTAATACATCATTGCAGAGTTTATTATACACAGGTAACTCAGATAAGTCTTCAGTGTGTATTTATTAAAATCATTATTTTTGGGAAAAGAAATGGTCAGTAAAAACAAGTTTAAATCATTGCTGAATGTCCAGTCCCTTGGAAAATGTAGCATGGTCCAGATGCTGCTTATGTGGCTCTGAGCTGTTCCACATGATAAATGTATATCATGTAACAATAATGAACAATATGCTATTCAAAACAATTTGTGTAAGAAGTTTGAGTAAAAGTAATTTGAAGCAATTCATAGTGATGATGTTAAACTTTCCCTGAGTCAGTGCTCCTGGAAACAGTGGAGGTTAATAAACTTCCTTTATGTTCCTAGAAATGACTTCCTGAACCTCCCTCCACCTGCCCCATGTGACTTAGACAAGACTTGTGGATGCTCCCATTGTTTACCTAGAATAAGGCCAGACATAGACCTTCCAAATTCCCATTCTTTGCATCATAAATGATCAGCTGAACTAATTGTATTCACTCACCAATCCAGACAAAATGCCTTCCTCCAAGACCCCTCAATATGGGCCCACCATGAGCACTGCAACACAAAACAGCCCTCCTTAACACCCACCTGGGAATATTTCCTGCTCAACTATGGGATTATGCCACCCACTCACCTCTCTCCCTGACCCTATTCATTCTAGCCTTTTTCCCACCTCCTTGTGACAGAAAATCCTCTTCTGAGTGACCTTTGAGAGTCTTGAGATCTGACAGTCAAAATGCTCCTACTATTGAACTAACCCTTTTTTCTACTGCAAAGTCACTTCCCCCTAATGGAACCATATTCAAGCCCCAATGTCCCCATCTTCTGAAGTAAAAAGCTTTTGCTTTAGTCTCCCAGGCCTCCCCTGAGTCTCAAGAGGCTGGATCAATAGTTACTGATTAGAAGAATGTGAGCACATAGTAACAAAGAATAGCAGTTGGGCCAGGAGAACTGGTAATAATTTAAACAATAGATCAGCCCCAGCCAGCCAGCAAGATGGATCTGAGACAAACCTAAGTCTCCCATCCTCTTAGTTGGTGCCATCTCCATCAATAAACCTTTCTCTGCTCCATACTCCAATGTTTCACTTTGTTTGGCCTCACAGTGAATCAGGCACATGAAATTGGGTTTGACAACAATTTCTGGTAAGCCAGCCAGGAGTCCGTGCCCGTGGCGAACTGACGCTGAGCAGGGGGCAGCTCTTTCTTGAGTCCCTAGCAGCTTCCAGGGGCCCACTTTGCCACAGGGAACTCAGAGGAACTATTCCCAACAGGAGCCAGCCACCTCAGCAAGCCTTTGGTTTTGTTTTCGGGTAGATTGCTCTGGGGTACAGAAGTTAGGAATACCCCCCTCCACCTCCTTCTGGGATTATTCTTCTTTGAGAATTGAGCTGATTCAGGTTTGATCCTCTTCTGGGAATCAGGCCAGTTTGGCTTGTCTGGAGGCCTCCATTTGTAAGGGGGATTGGAATTGTTTGATCTTAACTGTGTGGCCGTAACTGCTGTTTAAGGGTGTGTGTGTGTGTGTGTGTGTGTGTGTGTGTGTGTGTGTGTGTGTGTGTTTGTAAGGACTTGCACTTTGACAAAATGGGAAGTCAGGGCTGTATTCCACCTTTTAGTCCCCTAGGGTGTATTTTACAAAATTAGGAAATCTTAAGCTATGTTCCCATGAAAAAACAAAAGATGATTTTTTTAAAAAATAACACAACATGGCCACAATATTCTTTAGACTCTGAAGAAAGATACCAAGATGAAACTCTCTTGACATTCCAGAACTGGTTCTTTTGGCATATGCACTTAGAGAAACTTGGTTTGATAATTTTTTTTTCAACATTCTAACCCTGAGAGAACAAAAGCATTCCTAGGATAAAGCTTGAAGTTACAACTCTTAATATGTCCTTGAGATGCAAACACAGCCCACATTGCCTGAGACTACAGCCTTGGCTTAATTAGTAGAATCTAAAACAAAAAGAAAACTTTTTAAACTCAAGTGAGTAAACTTAATTTATTCCAACTGTTATTTTCAGTTTTGCATTTGCCAGGTGAGTTGCCACAACACATGGGTCATTATTCCCTATCTTTTCATTTGCATTTTGTTCATTGTTGAAAAGAGAAACCATCATTTGGGAGATTTAAGGGAATTGTTAGACTTCATTCTTTTGTTTCTGTCCTGCAGGAGTTGTATTTTGTTCTTTGTGTGTACGTGTGCATTTGTCTTGTGTGTAAGTGTGCCAGCTATGGGAAACTCGAATTCGTTTCCTCAGTGCAGCCTTTTGAGGTGCATTTTCCAGAATTGGAATACTTTCAATTGCAAACAAATGAAATGTAAAAAGATGATTTTCCTTTGTAATACAGCCTGGCTGCAATACTACCCAGATTCAGGGGAAGGGTGGCCCATTAATGGATTCATAATCTATGCCAGTATCAGGCAATCAGAGCTGTTTTACAATAGAGAGGGAAAATAGGGTAAAATTTATAAACTAATTTTTTAAATTATATATTGAAGTGCCAGATTCATGACTAAGTTTTAAAATGAAGCTATGAGATCTCTGGTTCAGTCTGTCCTAATGTAAAAACTAATTAGTAAGTGAGCTCTATTTAATTGGCTTAAAGGAAAGCAAGAGTTTACAAATCAAATGTTTCTAAATATAAAACAGATTAATTAAAAATGTTTAAAGGATCATGTGATCTAGAACTAAATTTCAATGAATGAAAACAAGTTTCAATCTGTTGGTTTAATTAATACAGACATGTCTTTAAAATCATCCATATAATACTTTTATTGTACCTAGGTTTACTGAAATTTAATAAGCTCATTATTTCTGTATAATTTTTCAACATAAAAAATTAACCTCGTATGATAATATTATCATAAGTAATGAAATAAAGTTAAATAAGATAAAAGCTTTTAGGTGAACTCTCTAGGAATAATTATGTTTTAGTTTTTCCAGATTTTTGGTAACTTGAAACTTTAGAGTTTTGCTAAATTTAAGTTAAATTATGGGAATTTGTTGAATGTCTGGGTCGTTTTTTTTAAAAAAAGATAAAATATTGAAACACTGATTGCTGGACAAGCCTAAGTTTACTTGATATTGTCTTTTTATGAGGAAAAACCAAATGTTTGGGTTTATTGTACACACACCTTGTGCCACATTGAGGAAAGAAATTATAAGAAAATGTATGTTTTTAGAGGTCATAGAATATGTTCATAAGTTTGCCAATCAGGAAATTCTGGTGTGTTCACAATTGCTTGCTTCGTAGTTTTCACCAGAAATTAAGGTATTTAAGAGTTGAGAATTCTAATTAAAATATGTAATTAAAGCTATTAAAATGATAAGGAAACATTTCAACATGCAAGGGAAGTAGGATGTGTGTTTTCAGTGAAAGAAGGTGTGAGAAATGGAAATGCATTTTGTTAAGGGAAAAGAAAATAATTTGGACAGGAAGAAAATAAGGGAGAAACTAATATGGATACAGAAAGTTAGAAAAAGTTTGTGGAAGAGGAACCCAGGGAAAATAGTTTTATGCATGGTCAGGATTGGCTAAGTATAGATTGAATTTAGTTAAGTAAGTGAATTTTGTTATTAAAAGTAAGCTGATGCATGACTGGATTTGGTTTCTCTTTCTCTGTCAGGAGAACACAGTTTTCTTGGAATGCTGATTTGATAACAGATTATGTGTTTCTTTGCCTTTTAGGTAATTTATTATAATCTTTGAAATATTTTATTATCTCTTCAGTTAAGTGAATAAGTATTGTTTCAAAGTGACCTATGATCTTATTTGACCAGGTATCTTGAAAACTTTTTGATATTTTTGACAAACTTCCTCAAATCAAATTCTAAATGAACTTTTTTTGACCTCTAGCTAACTTTGGAACATTTTGAAAGGCCCCTGAGACATCTCAGGGAGAAATATTAAGCTAATTAGGATTATTTAGTATGTTTAATTACATGGGAAGCATTATCAAATAAGTGGTGATAAACCTTCCTAGATTGTACTGTATAGGTAAATGTCATTAATATAAATTAATAAGATTCTAAAATTTGGATATGTCCCAGTATAATATTATCAGTCATAATTCTAGTTGTTATCTTAAAGTGTTGTATGTCTCAGTAATCACCAATGCAATTTCTTTGTCAGTTGCATTGTAATCAGATCTTTAACCATGTCTTTTTAAGTCTTTTGTCATTCATAGACAGTTATTGTTTCATGCTGATGTTTTTGGAGAAATGCTTCATCTTCAAGGCAATTCATAGAAAGGACTTTTTGACATGTACATGTTTCTGAAAACTTTCAGATCATACCTCTGAATTGGGTAAGAAATTAAAGAATCCTAATGGAAAAGCTGATGGCTTCATAAAACTGTTAACAAAGGATTAAGATGAGGATTGGTTACACAGGACTGGATGAACTGGTAAATATGGTTATAATTTTTATGGTTTTTGTATGAAATATTACTAGCTTATAATCTGTGTTTTCCAGATGTAAGGAACCTTTCCCCTTAAGCTAATTATGATTTATTAAAACTTGGTAAATTATACCTTTGTAACTAGAATTGAAACATCTATTGTTTCTCTCTACCTAATCCCCCAAGAAATGGGAAACTCTTAGGTTCCCAGCAGCATTATCAGGTGAATAAGGAAGGTCACCTCCTGACAGGGCAGGAATCTCAAGTTATTTTGGGAATCTCAAGAAGAGAGAAATTCATCCAAATCTATAGATATTTCAGGTTGAATCTGTGGCAAGCCCTTGGCATGGCTTTCCCAGCCTTGAGAGGACTTTTAAAGATTCAGTTTGAGATTCCTTATGAAAATTTCCAGAATAGTCAATTTTTAAGAGCCAATATGATCAATTACATTTATGTAAAATTACACTTATGTAAGTAATCAGGCCAACTTATTGAAACCAGACTTATTATGCAAACAAATTAATCATAATTTGACTTTATTTAGTAGCAACGAGGATAAGTTTAGAGAGAAAAAGATTATGTTTCAGTAGACATTAAATTCTAATTTTGTTAGTTGAAGTCAGTATTTATTGCCTAAGACTCACTTCCCAGATAACTTCTTGTTGCTATGTTACATTATTGTAAAGTTTAATTGAACTATTAAAAGGCTATTCTAAGCTTGTTTCTGAAGGGGGTCATAGTAATCTATCTTTGGATAAAGATCAGATGTCCCATGACCTGCAACCAGGAATTATGCATACTGGAAAAGACATCATTTAAAGGACTCTTTCTGCAACCTAGATGAAAGGACCCTTAACAGGTATTCTTAAGTATTGGGTTGGCCATAAAGTTTGTTCGATTTTTTCCATAAAATGTTATGGCCAACCCAATACTTGTTGCACAATGAAACTGAAGGGAATTGACCCTTGAATTCATATTTCCCACTTAAGAAGGGTTCTGTACAAGGCTGATCTATAGAAAGGACTGCTGACCTTCTCATCAAGAGGAGAAGAAGACAACAACTTCTGTAGACAGCTGACCCAAGAATCTGGACAAGGCCAGTAAGACCCATCCTACTAATTCAATTGAACCATTTACCAAATGTTTGTTTCCCTATCAAAATTGAAAGTTATTTTTTTTTACTTCTAGCTACACTTTTGCCCCAGTGTTCAGAAGGAAAACACAATTCTCTAGTGAAATTTCCACAGAGTATAACTACTCATGACATATAGCACTGCTTGCTTTAAGTCTACTGCTAAAAGCAAATGTACAATATTTGAGTGACAATTTGGTATAACTGATAAAATGTATAGCCTCTAAAATGTTTTCCCATTAGCACACCTCTGAGTTTGTTCACTATGTCTGATTAGTTTACCCCCAATGTGGATAACTAGGGAAATATATATACAGGAACACAGAAAAAGGAAGTCTAACACAAGGGACATGATGGACCGAGGGCAGGCAGCAACCACCCTGTCATTGAGAGACAAATACTTTGATCATCAATGCTTTCTATTGAAAGATTTGCAATTAAAAAGGGGAAATGATAAGAGAAATTTTCACATATTGAGGTATGCAGAAGTCATTCTGGCTCTACATGACTTAATTTAGATTAACCAAAAGAGTCTGTTTGTGGCTTATTCAACATACATTGTACATCTGCTTTAAGTATTAAGGAAAAATGCATTTAAAAATCAAAATAGAGTAACTGTGGTTCAGGCATCCAAAATAGAGCAGGATGGCCATTGTAGATGTGATTTTAGACACATTCCTGTATTACTGAAAATTTGAATTTTCTGAACTGTATCAGACTCAAGTACACCACCAGCTATTGTTCTCAAAACAATATCTGTTAGCAACTGCCAACTGCAACTTTATGGCCTCAAGGTAACTATAGAATCAGAAGTGACATCCAAACATTGGTCCATCATACTGGAAGCAGAAATCCAGAGGCTCATCTAGGAGACTTATGGTCCCTGAAAGCTATGGGATGTTATGTGTGGCAACTGTAACCTTCATCATTGCCAGCTGACTACTTCAGTTCCTTGAATTAGTCAAAAGCAGCTATACCAAGTAGTTCAGCTAGTTGGTATGGAGAATATCTTCCAAAAACAATGCATATTACCCATGGGGATCTGTTGTGCCCTATTAGACAAGAAAACCAAGCCCCAAACCTGGATGCCAGTATTAATGCTAAGCTGAACCCCCAAAAGCAATATGAGGTTGTGCCCTCAATACACAGTGGGACTCAGAGACCACTCTAACCTGGCCCAAAGTAAAGACGACAGTACAGAACAATATGTGGTATATGAGAAAGGGAAATTTTGCTGGAAGTCACCAGCAATGAGTAGGTAATTTTGCCTGATTTACATTGTTACAACAACTCTTTCCAAATGAATAGCATGGGAATCTGGTGCAATTACAGCACAGTTGGAAAACTAGAGTTAGTAGAAAAAATATAAAATCTAAGACAACACAGATATTGATGATTACATATGCTGGGAATTAGAATTCAAGCCCCCAAGTTCAGTTATAAAGGTAGAAGACAGCTAGCCAAAAGATAAGCTAGAGGAAGACTCTGAGCTAGTTCAACAGGTACTTCAACAAAGTGCAAAAGAGCTATGAGTTCAAATAGTTTTATATAAGGGAGGAAAAATGATAATGCAGTTAACTAAAGATGACACAAATACTTGTTCAGGTGTCATAGGTTGGATTTCTTGCCTCTTCCAATGACCAGGACCTTCTGATTATGTAAAAGGCTTGTACATTCCCCTTTCTATATTAATCTTTTTATTGTTCCTTTTGAGTTGTGATTACAAAAAGAAACAATGGCAAGCCAGGGAAAAGAAAGAGAAAGCCTCTCTGCTTATTTTGCAGGATTCAAGAGTGCCGTTTGGGAAAAGAAAATTCTTTGAAAACAAAGTCTGTGATTTTCCTCTAATCCTCACCATTTTTAACTTCACCCTTGTTCAGCAGGAAGTAGCTAAAGCAGTTGTCACCCTCAGGATTAAGAAGTATCAAAGAAAAGGGAGGATTGAAGCCATATTCCAGGTGCTGTGTCCCCATCTTTTGAAGTAAAAAGTTTTTGCTTTAGTCTCTCAGGCCTTCCCTGAGTCTCAAAAGGCTGGCTCTAGAGTTAATGATTAGAAGAATATGAACATGTAATAACAAAGGATAGCAGTTGGGCCAGGATAACTGGTAACAATTTAAATAATAGATCAGCTGTAGTATAGCAGAGTCACAAAATCTTTAGTTCCTCCATGAAGGGCATATATAACAGTGTCTGATGCACATTCCTAAGTTGTTCTTAAGAAACAAGATTACTGGGCAGTGGTGGTCCATGTGGGAGGAGGGAAGGGAGTTCGTGAGCCAGAGAGGGGGTGGCAGCAGCCTGAGGAGGTCCAGGCAGCAGCAGCAGGTGGAGGCCGAGGTGAACCCTTCTCACTGCAGTGTTCCGGGCAGCCGCTACCAATCGAGTGGAGTTAGCCTGTGAGGGATTGACAGCCAGGCCCGTTTGCTCTGTTCAACTGTTCCACTGAGGATCTGTTGAGGAGCCTGGAGAAGAGTGGCTAGACCAAGACCTCCCCCAACTTGAGCGGGTGTCCTCCCTGCACCATCCATTGCCACCATGCCAGGGAACGTCCTCAAGCCCTGGCCCTCAGAGGAGAGGTAATAGGAGCCTGGAGCCAAGACCATGTGACAGCACTGGCCCTAGCCACCACTGTCAGCCCCACCCTGGCCCCAGGCCTGGCACCATGATCTTCCCATACCATGTGGGCATCCTCGCTGGCTGGTTCAAGGACTGGAATGAGTGGGGACAGTGGCCCTGCTGTCACTTCTGGAACTGGTCACCCACACCCAGGCCCGTTTCCTGCAGCTCTGCCTGGAGCACTCACTGGCAGACTACAGTGACATTCACCTGCTGGAGTCAGAGGCCAACAGTGCTGCCATTGTCAGCCAGTGGCAGCAGGAGTCCAAAGAGAAGGTGGTGTCCCTCCTGCTGTCCCACCTAACCCTGCTTCAACTGGATAACACAGAGGCCAAATTGGAGTACATGAGGATGCTGCAGAAAAGGCTGGCCTACTCGATTGAGAGCAATGCTTTCATCAAGAAGAACCACCAAGTGCTCTCCTATGCCCTCATTCACCCGGCCACCACGCTGGAGGACCACAGTGCGCTGGACCTCTGGCTGAGCCACTTGGAAGAGCAGCTAGCTAGTGGCTTCCAACACCCGGTCTGAGCCCACCTACCACTCAAGCCAGGGCTCAAAATGAGTGGGGCGGCCCTGCAGAGCTGGGCCCTGGGGAGGCAGGACCAGGCTGGCAGGACAAGCCACCTAAGGAAAATGGACAAGTGCCCTTCCACCCCCCCAGCTCAGTGCCGCCAGCCATCAAGAGTATTGGGAGCAACTTAAACGCAGGTCTCCCCTGCCAAATCCACCCCAGCCCACTGAAGCGCTCCATGTCACTCATCCCCACGAAGCCCCAGGCCCCTGGTGAGTGGCCGAGTCCAGAGGAGCTTAGGGCCTGGGCTGCTTTCACCATGCCTGCCCACGCACCCCTCTCGCCCCAGAGCAGCGTGGCCTCCTCTGGCAGTGAGCAGATAGAGGAGCAGGGCTCCAGCCAGAACACTTTTCAGGAGGACGGCAGTGACATGAAAGATGTGCCCTCGTGGCTTAAGAGCCTCTGCTTCCACAAGTACATGGCCCTCTTCTCACAGATGAGCTATGAAGAGATGATGACACTGACTGAACAGCACTTGGAGTCTCAGAATGTGACCAAAGGTGCCTGCCACAAGGTAGCCCTGAGCATCCAGAAGCTACAAGAGAGGCAGAGTGTCCTCAAATCCCTGGAGAAGGATGTGCTGGAAGGCGGGAATCTGTGAAACGCTCTGCAGGAGCTACAGCAGATCATCATTACCCCCATCAAGGTCTACAGTGTCCTCCAGGCCACTGTGACTGCTGCCACCGCCACCACCTCTACTGCCAAGGACGGGGGCCTGGGGAAGGGGGGAACCACCTCTGCCAGGTGCAGAGCCTCCCCTGGCTCACCCTGGCATAGATAAGGGTAGTGAGGCAGAGGACCCTCCAGCTGCAGAGGGCTACCCCCCCCTCCACCAGCTCCATCTCCCACTGATGGCAGTGAGCCAGCACAGGCTCCCGGCGCTGACTGAGACATCCCCAATCAGTTTACACAGGTGATGGGCAAAGTGTGCACGCAGCTGCTAGTGTCCCGACCAGATGAGGAAAGCATCACCAGTTACCTCCAGCTCATCGAAAAGTGCCTTACTCATGAGCCTTTCACGGAGACACAGAAGAAATGGCTGCTGTTCTGGAAACAGCAAGTGCTGAAGCTCCTCCACACCTTCCCATGCAAAGCCACACTGGAGATGCAGAACCACCGGCAGCAAAAAGGCTGGGCTCCAACTCACTCCCCAGAGCTGGCTCTGTGGGGATGGGGGTGGCCCGGCGGACCCAGTGGCAGTTCCCATTACCTCCCCGGGCCTTTCTCCCTGGCAGAATGGGCCTTCTGAGCCCCTCGGGTATTGGGGGCATCTCCCCTTGACATGCCCTCACCAGCCCCAGCCTTGGGGGCCAGGGTCGACAGAACCTGTGGTTCGCCAACCCTGGTGGCAGCAACAGCATGCCCAGCCAGAGCTGCCGCTCTGCGCGGCACACCCACTCACTTCCGGTCCACTCGTCCCCTCAGGCCGTTCTCATGTTCCCTCCAGACTGCCGGGTCCCTGGGCCTGACCTGGAGATCAATCCCACTCTGGAGTCTCTGTGTCTGAGCATGACAGAACACGCCTTGGGTGGTGAGCATTTCCTCTTTCCCTGACCCAGCTCCCACCTACCTAGCAACGTCTCCACCCCTGAACTGAGCAACTCAGAGTCATCCTGAAGGGTCGCCAGGGGAGGCCAGACTCGAGGGAGGGCCTGACTGGGAAGACAGGCTACCTGAGCACCTTTTCTTGGGCCTCCTACCAGCTCCTGAGCTTCCTCCCTTCCTCCCTTTCTTACCACAGATGGGACAGACAAAACCTCCACCATCTGACGGGACCCACAGCCCAGCGCACTCATAGTCTCCCCGGGCAGCAGTCTGGGGCCAACCCCCAATGAGCTTCTCTGCGACACTGAGAGGGTGGGCTGGCTCAGCTATACACTCTAATATTTTTCTACTCTCTCATCCTTTTAACTTTTGTTTAACGTTGGCACATGCCTTGCTCACTCCCAGGCCCGTCGAGGGATCTCTGCTGAGGCCCAGGGAGGTAGGGGGCAGCCAGGATAAAGGGGGCAGGGACTGGCCAGCCTGCCTGCCCCCTCCTTCCCTCCTTCATCCCCCACATGGCCCCGTCCCACCCCTGCCTCCTCCAGACTGCCGGCCACCTGCCCCTCCCAAGGAAACAGTCTCCCCCAGAGACTCACTGACCCACTATCTTGTGGGGCCTACTCAGAACCATCTGACATTTGGCGAGAGATGAATGAGGTCGATAATCTGCTCTCCTGAACGTTATTTGAGAGGATTTGAGATAAAGGCAGGTGAGGAGAGGAGCATGTCTGTCTGCGCAAGCTCGCTCTCTCGCTCTCTCTCTCTCTCTCTCTCTCTCCCTCCCCACCCCCCTCACCTCCTTGCCACCTTCTTCTCCTTCCCCGTTACCATCACTCCCTGAGGACAGGAGCCACTCTCCTCTCACTCACCTCCTGTTGCCCTGTTTATCAGAGGTTCTCTGCAATTAATTTCTTAGGCCTATTTAAGATACATATTTACATAGTTCTTAACTGTTTTTCTCTCTGATAATTCCTGCTCATTTTTAGAATCCCCAGGCCTCTCCCTGGGCCAAGAAAGTGGCAGGGGGAGCCTGAATTTTATGAGGGGAGAGGGAAGAGCCCCCCCCTCCAGATCTCCCTAGCCCTTCCCCGACTTCCCTCCAGCCTTGGCTCCCCAGATGCAGAGGTTGAAGGCTGGGAGCCAGGGCAGCCAGGGAAGCCAGTGAGGTCAGGGAGTCTGTTGCCTTAACGTCTCCTTCCCCCACCGACACAAACCCTTCTCCACTCCCAGGTCTGGTTGCTGAAAGACTTGAGGGTAAGGCATAAAGGAAAGGGGATGGTTTTTGGTTTCTTTTCCCACCCCTACCCACTTTTCTTTCACCATTACTCTACACCCACTCCTCATTCTGTCATGACTTCACTTAAGTGGAACACTATATCATAAGCCAGAGATTCGTCCCAGCCCCAGAGTCATACAGACCCTCCGATCCCTGTTCCTACTGAGGGATTGTGCTGGGGCCGAGGTGGAGGGAGGGGATTTGGGGGTTTAGGCTTTGGGGTGGCCAGGTTCTCTATTCCCACCCCTGTCCCCCTCAACCCCCACCACTGGGACATTCTCAAGCTTTTCACGCCGAAAAGGAAAAAATGTTATTTATAGATACATTTCATGAATAACTTTTGTTATGAATATGGCTGGTAACCATTGTGTATGTTATTAAAGATACAAAATGTTGGGGGAAAAAAAAAGGAAAAGAAACAAGACTCCTACCAGGTGGAAACTGCTGACCACAAGCATGTAGGTAGACCCCAGACCTGTTGGGATCAGAAGGCTGATGATGTTGACTCCAGAAACATCAACCTGTTACCTCACCATGCACCAACTGGAGAACTGTGAATGAGCTGATCATGCACTCTGAGACCCACCTTCCTTTTTTTCCCTTTGTGCCTCTAAAAACCTTAAGCCCTGGCCAGGCAACAAGATGAATCTGAGACAAACTTAAGTCTCCCATCTTCTCAGTTGGCGCCTTCGTGATCAATAAACATTTTTCTGTTCTAATTGCTGACGTTTTGGTTTATTTGGTCTCACTGTTCATTGAACACCTGAACTTGGGTTCAGAAACATTAATTGCAATAATCCTTTTGAATAAAGTCTCTCTTCACCTAAACGTAGGTGTGTTTCTTGTTTGACAATAGAAATCTTATATGCTATATACAAAATGCCCTCCATTTTGAAGGGTCCAGCTGATGAGGCAGCAGTTATATTTTCCATAATCTAAAATAGAGGACACTGAGAAGATGATGAAAGAGTAAGACGCGGAGATCACCTTCCTCCCCACAGATATATCAGAAATACATCTACACGTGGAACTGCTCCTACAGAACACCTACTGAACGCTGGCAGAAGACCTCAGACCTCCCAAAAGGCAAGAGACTCCCCACGTACCTGGGTAGGGCAAACAAAAAAAAGAAAAAACAGAGACAGAGGGATAGGGACGGGACCAGCACCAGTGGGAGGGAGCTGTGAAGCAGGAAAGGTTTCCACACACTGAGAAGCCCCTTCGCGGGCGGAGACTGCGGGTGGCGGAGGGGGGAAGCTTCGGTGCCGCAGAGGAGAGCACAGCCGCAGGGGCGCGGAGGGCAAAGCGGGGAGATCCCCGCACGGAGGATCGGCGCCGACCGGCACTCACCAGCCCGAGAGGCTTGTCTGCTCCCCGGCCGGGGCGGGCGCGGCTGGGAGCTGAGGCTCGGGCTTCGGTCGGAGCGCAGGGAGAGGAGTGGGGTTGGCGGCGTGAGCACAGCCTGCAGGGGGCTAGTGCACCACGGCTAGCCGGCAGGGAGTCCGGGAAAAAGTGTGGACCTGCCGAGGAGGCAAGAGACTTTTTCTTCCCTCCTCCTTGTTTCCTGGTGCGCGAGGAGAGGGGATTGGGAGCGCTGCTTAAAGGAGCTCCAGAGACGGGCGCGAGCCGCGGCTACCAGCGCGGACCCCAGAGACGGGCCTGAGACGCTAGGGCTGCTGCTGCCGCCACCAGGAAGCCTGTGTGCGAGCACAGGTCACTCTCCACACCTCCCCTCCCGGAGCCTGTGCCGCCCGCCAACGCCAGGGTCCCGGGATCCAGGGACGGCTT
>RJWK010019391.1:0-32433 GCA_004363435.1 Platanista minor | reverse complement strand
TTACTGTGCAAGTGGGGAGGGAACTGACCAGACCAGCGGGCTGGGCTGAGAGGCTGCAGCTGTGGGGGGAGCGCGACGGCGGGGGGGAGGGAGAAGCAGGCCACGGGGGCTGTGCGCGCCTTGGATTCTGGGTTGGGCAGGTTCCGGTTGAAGGAAGCCCTCCTCTGGTTCTGTTGGCTGAGTCCTTTCCTTGAGTACCTGCAGAGGTGGCACCTGAGGGGTGCTTCGCTTTCATTCCCCGTAGGTGCTCCTTGCTCTACGGAACTGGGCATCTGGACCTGCTGTGGCAGGCGGCACAGTTTTCCAGCCAGGTCTTTCGTCAACTCTCTTCTCCCTTGGGAGCAAGGATGTCCTCCCTCACTGAGGAGCCCCCAGCAGGGGATGGGACCAGTAGGGTCACAGGGCCAAGCAGATTCCCCAGGCCCTGCTTGGGTTGCCTGGATGGTCCCCGAGCTCAGAGCTAGAACCGTGTTGTGATACCCCCTCTGCCCACATGGGTGAAGGGGGTGGCAGGAAGCAGAGGGTCCTGAATGCCCCAGGGGGTCTGTCTTGAAGCTTCGTCCCATTTTGCTGACTTCCTCCTCCTGCCTTGTTGGTTTCTGCAGAGTAGGTTACAGGTGGCCTTCCACTGGTGCACTTGAGTTGAACCTCTGCTTTTACTGCTGTGGAGTCTGGTGTGAGGCCCAGAGCCTCAATGCCCCCCACCCATGAGTTGGGAGTAATAATAGTTACTTGATGGAGTGGCTCTTGGAGTGAAAAGAGGTATTGGGTTTAGGAGTTCGGCTGTGTAGGGCTGGTCTTTGGAGGCCCCTTTAGCCTTTGCATGCACAGCAAGTGGGAGCCCCAGGACGAGGCTTTTGAATGCTCGCCTTCCTTCCTTCTGATCATAACGCTTTTAAAATCTCATCTGTAGTCTTTTGTTTCTCTCACGTCATACAAGGTGTTGTCTTAAATGCCTTTGTGTGCCTTTCTTTTTGAAAGCAAACTTCATTGCCCATGGAAAAAAGAAAGCTGCTTCAATCTTGGGGCCGTGGCCAGGAAGTGCCTGTTGGACACTCAATTCAGTTAAGCACGCTTGGTTCCCACAGGTCAGGCTCAGGGAGGAATATGGTAGGAGGGAGGTGCTTCCTTGTCCCCACGTAGCTTGCAGTCTGGAGAGATGGGTTCACTTGGGTTTGAAGGAAGGTACTAGGCTTTGGGATTCTTTTTTTTTTTTTTTTTTAACATCTTTATTGGAGTATAATTGCTTTACCATGGTATGTTAGTTTCTGCTTTATAACAATGGGATTCTTTTAAAAAACAACTCTGAATGTGTTAATTTTGGTTTATTATTTCCAAGGCAAAAACATCATTTCAAAAGACCAGTCCAGTCTTCTTATAGTGATTTATAGCTTACAGTTGTGTTCCAATATGTTCTAATTACAGCCTCCAAACAACAACCTTGGTTTACAGAAGGAGAAAATGCAGGGCTCAGGTGAAGTGACTGCCCAGACGCTCCTGGGGATAGATGGCTCTGCCTGCATTCTCTGGGGGTGTCAGTGTGTTTCCCTGTCTCTTGGTCGTTGCATGCTTCTTTTTGTTTTAAAAAAAAACAAAGTGGGAGTAAACTCACTGCTGAGATTTTACTTGGGTACCATTTAAGAGAGTGATGACAGGATGGAGACGCAGATGAGAGGATGGGTGTGCATGTGAGCAGGGGTCTGGAGGAGTCTGGGCCCATCTTGGCCTGTATCCTACCATCCCAGACACTTCGCAAGCATCCAGATATTTTCCAGCAGTCTTCCCTTGACACTGAGGGCCATAATGTGATGCATAGAGGCAGGAGCCTGCCCTGGGCGAGAAGCATTTGACCAGAAATCCGTGTGCCATCTTTTGTGGGTATTGACCCACCTGCTGTACACGTGTTGGAACACGCCAGGCACCTGGTAGCAGATGGTGCCTGGCAGCTTGAGTAGGATCCAGAGCTTCCCTCCTTGCTGCTTCACTCATAGCCCAAGGAGCTCTGTATGGGAAGCCAGCCCAAGGCCAAGTACAGATCCATGGACCATAAGTGGACCCTTTGAATTAACTCATCCATTCTGATTTTTCTTTTCTTGTGGTATCTGTCACTTGGTGAGAAGAGTTTGTTTTCTGGGGCTGTCATTCAAAGCATCATTTTGCACCATACCATTAAAATTTTCAGAGTGTTTGCTGATTTGTGTTCATTGAAACTAGATTCATTAGGATGATGTGAAAATAGCGCTCAACTGTTTACCAAATCGGATTCTTGTTTTTGATATTTCAGTACATCATCTGTTCTCACTTGAATGTCGTGGAATTTGTTGGTAAAGTGTTATGCAGATAAAAACTCAAATTTTAGTGGAGTTTAAAAAAAATTTGAATGCATTTATAAGAATATTATATCCGAGGTGCTCGATTTGCCATTTGAAGCAAAATCTGTGTGGATGTGAGGAGGTTGGAGCTTGGCTTGGCCTTGGAGAGTTTTCGGACGTGCTGGGATCTTGACCCAGATCCAGGTGCTGAGTCAAACTGGTTGGAAACCCCCCTCTACCAACTCTGTCCCTCACTAGCTGGGTGACCTCTGGCAAGTCACCCAACCCTGGGCTGGGCTCTGTGAAATTGCAATTCCCGTGTTTTTTACAAGGTTGTTTGAAGACTTCAACAGGAGCACTGTTATTTCATTGGTTTTCAACATTTTAACATCTCTGGGATTGAGTTCTGTCGTAAAGTTGATCATATGGCATAGTTTAATTGAGGGTATTTTTTTCCCCTTTTTTTCTTAGCGGCTTATAAAACATTGCTGGGTCTAAGGTTTGATGGTATCTTAGAGTTGATGGCCATGAAAGCATTTTGCAGACTTTAAAGTTTTAGAGTTGAGCGTTTGCAATAAAAGGACAGTTGCTCAACTTTTTAAGTTGATCAGTGAGAGCCCAGTTGTGACCAGATTTCCACTTGAATGCCACGGCTGTGTGGCAACAAGAGAATTTAATAGATGCATTTCCAGAGTTGTTGGCATCTCTTTTCAAATTTGGTTCAGTGGTCAGATAACCTTGGATTATGGTGTTCAGAGAGACCCAGAGGCCTATGTTGCTTCCAAGATAAGCCTGTCTTGAGACTGAGTTGGAAGGTAAGTGTGGTGGAGATGACCAGAGGTCCACCAAAGAAAGATCTGTGCTTCCCTCCTCCACTGGTTGGGGGCTTACTGCTGCGGTGGTTGCCCTGCCACCAGCCAGGCAGCTACTGGAGGCCCCAGGATAGATGTTGCCAGTGGAACACTGGAGGGAATAGGTGTCACTTCCTGGCAGAAATGGTTAAGAAGCAAGTGTGCTTTACCCAGTTTTTCTTGCCTGGATTGTCAACTGGGTGTGGCAAGTCCAGCAGAGAAAGTGAGGATCCTGGGCCCCTGAATCGCTGGGTGAAGAGCTGCTCACCCGTCAGGAACACTGATCTTTTTGTGATGTAGAAATAAGCTTATATTGTGTTGAGCTGATACTCAGTTTTGGGTTCATTTGTTAAAGCAGGTAGTGTTAACTAATACAGTGAGTTTGGAGAGCTGATTAACGTGATCGTCAGCCTAACCAGCCTGTGCCTCACAGTCTCCTTCAGTGAGCCGGCGGAGAAGCAGGACCCTCCTCCCGGCCCCCGGCCTCGGCAACGTGGCTTTCACTTCTCCATCCGCCGTGTCCATTTATTCACTAAGTCCTGGAGATCCCGTTTCCCTCCCTGCTCTTGTTGGGGGGGCCTCCCTGAAGATGAGCATCCCTGCAGGGCTTCCCTGCCTCACACCAGCCAAATGACAGCCACCTATGCATTTTGGGTACAGCCAGGGGGCCCTGGCAGTCTGATTGTCAATCAATCTTTGGAGAAGTTCAGAAGTAAGTCTTGGGTCATAAAAGTGGAGCAGCCACCTGGCATGGTGTGGCAGCCGTGCAAAGGCACCTCTCTGGTCTTTTCCTTCTGGGAAGGTAATTGACTGCTGGCGCCAACGACGTTCCACACGTGGAATCCAGCCCCGCATTCAGAGAGCCCGCGCTCCCGCAGGCCGCTCCCAGCCAGGGCCTGAGCACAGCGGAGATGCCAGGCTGTCCCTGAGAGGCTTGGGACTCCTCCCAACAGCCCGTGTCCACTTGGCCCGAAGATTCCCCTGTGGCCTTGAACTGCATGGCAGGCAAAGATCTCTCCTTCCCTGACTCCACTGAAGGGGTCAGGCCCGCATCTCCCTCTGGCTCCTGTTTCGTGTCCCCCCAAGAAGTCTCTCGTACAGTCTCTTACTAATCTTGTCTTGGGATCTGTTTCTGGAGGAACCGAACTAACACGTGTTGAATTGAAAATAAAGTGGGTCAAAGAGTCAGTGCCCAGGAATTTCTTCCAGTTTGGGAAGCAAGCCATATTTCCTCTGCCCGGTTGCAGTTTGCCTGCCTCTACAGTGTGAGGTCTGTGCTTGGTGATTTCCAGGACCTACCCAGATCTGAGATCTTGGATTCTGTCAAGGGTTTAGTTCTGTTACTCTTGCATCATAGCAGTGACTTTTCTTTTTTTCTGGGGGGCCATGCCGCGCAGCATGCGGGATCTTAGTTCCCCGACCCGGGATCAAACCCGTGCCGCCTGCAGTGGAAGCAGGGATTCTTAACCACTGGACCGCCAGGGAAGTCCTATAGCAGTGACTCTTAAATGTGCTTTTTAATGTAGCTTCCCCGCCATCTGGGTGGAGCATCAGTAATGAAACTAGAGTGGATGCCGCGTTGACCTTTGAGAGTGTCCACACACTAGATTTTAACTGGGAAGCTGCATGTATTTTCTGTACTTAATACTTTAAAAGCCTCTTGGGTGATACGAGATGCTAGCAGGTGCAGTCTGTGTGTGACCTGCCCAGGGAATGCAACTCTAGGCTGACAGCATCTAACCACAGCCGTGTTAAAAGTCACATGGCATTTAGCAGTGTGTTTCCAAATGGGCCCATGTAATCGGTTTGCTCTTTGAGAGCTGCTCTTGGGAGTTCTGCCTCAAAGCACTAGAACCTGCAGGATGCAGATGTGACTGCCCTGGGGGTTTATCCTGACTGGGCAGGGGCCTCCTGTTTTATCAGCCTGCGTTGATACACACAGTCTTTAGCCTCCTTGCATTCACAGGTCTGTTCGTGGGGAAGAGTGGGTGTTACATGGACACACGCGGCTCCCACGCTGTGATCTGGATTGATGACCCACCTGGGCCGCTGGGGTTTCAGCTCTTGGCGGGGAAATGGCACTGGTCTCGCAGGAGTTTCTGGGGTCCTCATTCTGCAGATGGAGCAGAGTCAAAGGTGCCCTGAGTACCCCTGCCCCGCCCCCCAGGCCGGGCTGTTACCTCCATGCTATCTCCATCTCCCTGCCCATTGGTCCATCTTTATTTCCTCAGCGTTTCTCAGCGGCCTTCAGACCTCACTGAGCTCCACCCCAGAGTCCTGGAGCATGCATCTCATTACTGAAGTTGACTTTTCTGTGGTTCCTTCAGTTTATTTTTCCTTGGAGGTAGGACTTGGGGGAGGTATTCAGGGGGCTGGGAGCGGGGACATGAGGTAGAATGAAAAGCGTAGACCCTAGGCATGCCAGTCCATTTGTTTTGGCAGATGCATATACCTGGGTACCCAAACCCTATCAAGATATAGAACATAACCATCATTCCAGAAAGTTCCCTCATGGTAGTCCCCATTCCTATCTCCCTGATTATCTCAGGCAACACGCCCCACCCCCACATGATTAATTCTAGCATTTAATATACTACATGATATACATATTCACACTTTTTACATAAATGTGTATTATACCACATACACCTTTTGGGAAAAGCTTTTTAAATTCACCTTTTTAAATGTGTTTGAGATTTTCGGGTGTTTTAGCCTGGATCAATTGCTTGTTCCTTTTTACTTGCTGTGTAGTATTCCAGTGCAGGAGTCCACCAAGTGAGTTTACCCAAGTACCTGTTGATGGACACGTGGGCTGTTCCCAGCTTTTGGCTATTCTGAATAAAGCTGAAGTGAGCCATTCTTGTACGTGTCTTTTTATGGACGTATGTTCTCGTTTCTCTTGGGTAAATTCCTAGAAGTGGAATTGCTGGGCCATAAAATAGGTGTATGTTTAGTTTTATAAAGCAGTTATAATGACATTTTACACTGCTACCAATCATGTATGGAAGATGGAGCTATTTTTTAAACCACTTACCAGAATGTTGGCTTTCTGCTTGAGGGGTTGGGGCGGGGGAGCACCTTCCTCTTTCCCGTTCCCTCCGCTAGCAGGACAGATGCAGCGTCTGCACCATTTGCTGTGCTGTGGGGTGGGCTATAAGGCTTGCCTGCTCTGGAAGAAGTAACCGTTTTATTTTGTTTAGAGGGGCCTGCTTCTCTTGGCTTTCCCTGGATGTTCAGAACAATTGTTGATTTTTCCTGGGCGCGCCTCTACCTGCTCCAACCCCGGAGCTTTCTTCCTATCCGCTCCCCCACCCCCCCAAAACTGCACCCTCCCGTGAAGCGTGAGGGTCAGGGCCTTTGGTTCCTGGTGTTTTCCTGGTCCTTTGTAACATCTGTGCCCATGTTTTTGCATTCGTAACTGACAAGTTCATTTTTGGAGCCCACTGATAATCACGTGGTAGCACATGCATTTCTAGTTTCTTTCAGCGTGGGGAAACGGGCTCAGCAGGTGTTCTGTGCAGCTACCTGGCCACCTGAAGATCAGCCACCCCGTGAGCTGGGCCACCCAAGAGCTCAGTGGTCAGGGTGTGCCAGCCTCGCTGGCCTTAGGGAGGCTGCTGCCAGCTTTTCCAAGTCTCTTTAGGGTCAGTGTTTCCAGGGATGTGGTTTATAGGACTTGTAATGTGTTCTCATGAATGGATTCCATTTTACTTATTTATATCCTGTCTCTCTGGAGAAAGTATTTTGAGGACTCAAAAAAAAAAAAAACAACAACAACAAACAAAAAAACTAGGATGCTGTAAGAGGGGTTGAGATTGGGGAAGGACCAGAGTTAATTAAAAAGCAAAAAATGGACATACAGCAACTGCAAATTTCAGGACAGTTGGCTGTGAACAGCTCTCTTCCTGTGAGTTTAGAGAGACATGTTGAGCTCATCCTAAAGAGAAATGCTTCCTTAGAGAGAGTTAACAGGGGATAGAGGGTTCTGCCACCAACCAAGGTCTGGTAACACAAGACCTGTTTGCTTGGGCCTGGGTCCACCGGGAAAGTCAGAAGCATAGTGTTGAGGGACAATTTAGGGGAAGCCATTCTAAGGGTATCATTTAATTTAGAATGGCATTTAAAGTACTTCAAGGGCTAGGCCATTTGAATTGGACTGGGTCATTCTTCCAAAAAGGTATTTATCTCAGCTGGGCTTTTGCTAGGTGTTTTTTAGAGATGCTGGTTGGAGTTTCACTTCTTGCCCAGGAATTGGTGTGCGTTGGCCTTACTTGCCGGCCTCTCAGGTGTGGAGGTGGACAAAAGTAGGGGGCAGGCCTGGCTGGTTCCAGGATCAGGAACTTAAGTCAGGGCAGGGCCTGGGTTTGCTTTGATTGGAGTCACGGACTCCAAGGGCGTAAAGCAGTGATGTCCATGCCTGTGGATGAGCCAAGTTTGAGGGGTGGGTGGATGGGCAGTCAGAGAGGAGGTGTCTAGAAGGCGGTTGGGGAGGTGCATCTGGAGTTCCTTGGAGGGACCATCGAAAAAACTGACTTGGGAGCGTCTGAGTGGGAGTTGAGGCAGAGTTGCACTCTCTCCCTCTTTCATGTCTGCTCCTCTAGCACTTGGCGTTCTGTTCTTTGTTCCTTGTTGGAACTCCTTGAAGACAAGGTTATGTTTCCTTTATCTCCAAAATCTCCCTCTCAGCAGTGCCTGCCTCTCTGTTGGTGCGGTATCAGAATGGAAGGGGGGCGTGGGTCGGGTGTGTGGTATAGCTGGGAAGGCAGGTGGTGGAGGAGAAAGGGCCGTTGGCTTTGACCGTCAGGAGTCCACACCAGAGTTTTTGGATGTGTTGGGTATGTGTGTAAAGAAGAGCTATAGCTATGTGTGTATGTATTGGGTTCAATAACCTTGATAGCAAGGCTCAAAAAGCAGCACTGCAGCCAGGAGAGTCCACTGTGCAGCAGGGGAGGCAGCCAGGCTGATGACTTCTGTGGGCCCCAGGCGTGGGGAGATGGGAGCACATGTGGCGTTAACTGGGAAGGCTCCCCTCTTAGTAGGAGGCTGGGGGTGCAGGAACCAAGCCGAAGGTCCGCCACTACACGTTTTGGTTCACCAGCGCCTTCTGCCATCACTGTTGCTGCCACAGGTCAGTTTGCAGGATCTGGCCTCATGCGTGGTGATTACTGGCCCTTCTCATCCATACAGTGGCATGGAGTTTGTCCCCAAGGAAGGGAATGTACATTAATCCAAAGAAAAAGAGAGGTTCCTGTTATAACTCTTCTTTTTCCACAGTCTCGTTTTCTTTCAAGCCCCGGTGACTAGAGAATTGGCTCCAAGTCTCGTGAGTGCCTGTTTTAAATGGAATTAGAACTTGAGTTACAGAATCATGGTGTCTGGGTAGCACTCTCCTCTCCTGTCCCCGTGAGAAGTTGGTTTCCCAGGGGCAAAGTGACTTGCCTAAGGTCACACGGTAGGACGAGGCAGGAAGGTGTCTGCAGCTGAGGTTTCCCAGCTCCGGCTTGGATCTGGACTTTGGTTGTGAAGTGTATCCCACCCACCCTGCTCCCCTCCCAGGCTGCCCACTGCACTGTAAGTCTGTCTACAAGGCTCCCCCGAGTTGTGCAGCCACGGGCCTGGCCTCTCCTTACCTCCCCTCCTCCAAGGGCAGCTTCCCTTTCTCAGAAGGAAGGCAGCTGGTGCAGAGTTGGGCTGGATTGGGCATCTTCTGTTTGGTCTTTCCAGCCAGCCTCTGCCTTGATGCTTCTTCAGATGTTCTTAGGATCCTCCTCCAACATTGGTTGGGGGCAGGGTGGGGTGGAGGGGCCGACTTGCCCACATTTCATCAAATTTGAGTTAGATACAGAGAGATTGGCAGTGAAAAGTCCCCCTCCCCCGGTCTTAGACTCTGAGAGCTCTCTGTTCCTTTTGCTGTCTGTCTCCTCTGCTGGCTCCAAGATCATTTGGTGTTGGTCCCGGAACGTTTTGTGTCTCCTTTGGACACTTGGTATGCGACATGCTTGTTACCCACCCTTAACTGACTTGAAGTCCTTTGGTGTGTTTTCTTTGTGAGCACTTGCTTTTTGCCAGGGGCTGGGGAGGCAGGCGTCACTCGCGTTCCAGTGAAGATGCTGCTTACCTTTAGTTTTTTCAAAAATGACCCTTGGTACCTTCTTAGGAAAACTGTGGAGACATGGACCATACCGTTCTCTTAAGTTCCCCCAAAAAGTTGATGCTGACAAGGTTTGCATTCCTTAAGTTGAGAAGGAAGGCTAGAGTGTAAGCCTATTCTGTATCTCTAAGCATTTCAGAAGAAAGATATATCTGTGCTCTGTGTTTAAATATAGCATGGTGTTTGCTACTGAGTTGGAGAAGAAGCAATTGAATATGTAGGTCATTGACTTAGGAGAATGAGTTCGGAGTTTTCTTTGCATCTGATTAACGCTGTCTTACAGTTGGGCCAAAATTGGGTTACAGAGAGTTCAACGAGATATCTGGGAGGGAAACCGTAGGGATCCTACGAGGGTACCTTTGCCCCCTTCAGGCATTCAGGGGTGTGACTTGGTGTTGGGCCCGGTAGCCCAGTGCTTGGCAGCCAGCGTGGAGGCATTAGCCCCTCTGGAGTCGTATAGGGAAGAGATGGGCTGGGTGCTGCTTCCCCCCCACGCTACCCCACCCCAAGCAGATCCGTCAGGAGCAAGGGAAGAGGGTTCTACTTAATCAAGATAAATGCCAGCGGTGTATTTTAATACATGCTTGATTCAGAACGCACTGTTTGGAACTGCATATTTAAAAGGAAACTGCCATCCCCCTTTGAAGGTACGTGACATTTAACAGATCTGTAGCAGGAGATAGGTTTGACAGCTTCGAATTATATTTGAAAGAGTTTTTCTTTTAAGAAAGAAAATGATTACTTCTATTTTAAATGTCATCACAGAGACATAAACATGTTTAATCAAATTATATATTTAATTTATGTAGAATGTAATTTTTATTCCCGTGGAAGAGTTGCTGGTTATTTCTTTATCAGCTTTGAGGCTGGGCAGTGTTTGAAAGTGCTCAGCTTTTTGAGTAAATGGCTATTTAAGGGTTTATGGAATCTGAAAAAAATAGTATTGTGATTGAAATATTTATCATCTGTACACTTGTACCTAATGGCACATTCTGGGGAGAGGGAGGTACTTTCATTATTGTCAGTGGGAGACATTAAGGATAAACTCCTGTTGAATGGATGGAAAGAAGTGTGACCCTGAACACAATAAAGGCAAAACAGCAAAGATGCTCCTCCTGTAATTTTCTCCTTCTGGATTCTTTGAATCAGCAGGGAGGCGCCAGCTCTCCTTAAAAGGGAGGCAACAGGGGGTCTTGCAGGACAGACACAGACGGACACAAAAGACCTTGAGGTTGATACGGTGTGATTAAGTTTTGTCACAAAAGGCTGATGTGGAGTTTGAGGGCAGCCGCAAGGTCCCCAGGCTGCTGGAAAAGCGGGCATGTAGCTGTGGGTTCTCTCAGACAGGTGGCTCGCTGGCTCTGGTAATCTGCTAGGACACTCCAGCTCCAGAACTTTCTCTGAGCGAGCTGGGTGTGGGAAGGTGGCCAGCCCAGTGTACAGCTGTGTGTGTCAGCCAGGGCCGGTCTTGGCCTGTTCCAGCCTGCTGCCTGGGGTTTCGATTTAGCCATGCGGGATCAGGGAGTCCTGGGTTCCCCACCAGTGTGCCCACTCTCCCACACAGACCAGCCCTGGAGGCTGGTTTTCTCGTGTCCTCTCCGGGGCTGTTCTATCACATGTGACCTGGGAAGCTCTGGGCGTCTGGCAGCAGCTGGGCGAGAGAAACCAGTCAGCTGTGCCTGTTCCCAGGAAAGAACTTACGGAGCAAGCATCTTTGCCAGCTCCAACAGAGAAGGTCAGGGGTTCAGGAGCCGTGTGCCCTGGCAGCCGGAGGAAGCTGATCCCAGTTCAGAGTGTGAATCCTGTCAGCGGGCTAGGCTCCTGGTAAACACCAATCCACCAAAGAAAGGAATTGCCCTATTTATTAGTCAACACGCACCAAACTCAACAGACAGACCAAAAGAAAAAAAAAAACAAAACAAAAAACAGGACAAAGCTGCTTGTTATTTTTGTCATTAAACTTGTAGTTGTAAGAGAAATAAGACCCTTTAACCTCCTTTTCCCCCAGTTGGTAACATCTTGCAAAATGATAGAGACAGTAGCATAACCAGGAAATTGATAGTGATACAGTCCACAGATACTATTCAGATTTCCCCAGTGTTGCACACATTCATTTGGGCGTATTCCCTGCTGTGCAGTTGTATTGTTTGTGTGGATTCCGGTGTGCCCCACCACAGTCAAGACACACAAGTTTCATTACCCCAAGGATTCCCCCACCCCACCGGACCCCTTTTATAGCCACACCCACTTTAGGTGGCCCAGACAGTTCATGGCCAACATACATGGTTGTAAACGGGGCTGGCTGACTTCCAAGACCCAGCTCACTCAAAGAAAATTCTAGAGTTGGAGTGTCCTGGCTCCTTCCCCATCCGTAAACAGGGACAACCACTATCTGTTCTCCCTCTCTGTAATTCTGTCCCTTAAGAATGTTATAGAAATGGAATCAAATAGTAGGTAGCCTTTTGGGATGGAGTGTTTTCACTCAGCACAGTTCCCTTTGAAATTCATTCAGGTTGTCGTATCACTGGTTTGTTCCCTTTTATTGATGAGGAATATTCCACCCCAGAGATTTTTTCTTTTTTTTTTTTTTTTTTTGGCCGCGTTGGGTGTTTGTTGCTGTGCGCGGGCTTTCTCTAGTTGCAGCGAGCGGGGGCTACTCTTGGTTGCGGTGTGTGGGCTTCTCATTGCGGTGGCTTCTCTTGTTGTGGAGCATGGGCTCTAGGCGCTCCAGCTTCAGCAGTTGTGGCTCGTGGGCTCAGTAGTTGCGGCTCGCGGGCTCTAGAGCACAGGCTCAGTAGTTGTGGCGCACGGACTTAGTTGCTCCGTGGCATGTGGGATCTTCCTGGACCAGGGCTTGAACCCATCTTCCCTGCATTGGCAGGAGGATTCTTAACCACTGCTCCACCAGCGAAGTCCCCACCCCAAAGCCTTTTGATTCAGTCTTAGACTGACTGGAACACTGGGTAAGAGGAAACGCATCATGGAGACCTGGGAGTTGCAAAACAACTCTTCCTTCACATGGACTCCTTCTCGATGTCGGGAGGAACAAGGCATCTCCGGTCTCTGCTAGCCTGCCCTGTTTCTCAGCAGACGTCCGTGGGGTGATGTTTGAAGAAGCTTGTGCCCTGATGGCTTGGCTGGTTTGGGAAACCAGCAGAAGAGCCCCCCGCGCCGCACCTTGTGAGTTCTGTTCGTCTGTGTTGTGGCACAGTGCGCATGGATTGAAACAAAACTTGGGATAAAGGTTATTGGATTTGGATGTTTTATTAGCACTCATAACAGTAACACAGGGGGTTCTGGGCTGGTGCACAAGGGGAGTAAAGGCTGTGTGAGCATGGTTTCTTTAGAGGAAGCCCTAGGCACCTAGGTGGCTTTGGCCTGCCTTTATGAGAACTGTTAAAATGACATACCCGAGAATCTAATTTCGCAGTGAGAATTTTGAGCCATTGCTCCTTCAGAAAGCACATTTATTTGCACCGTGTTTTAAACATATATGCGTGTGTATTTACACGTGCATCATATCAGTGAGGACAGCATTTATGAAGTATTACTCCCATGAACATCTGTGCTAAAAGGTTGTCTGTACTTTCAAGTTAATGAAAGGCAACTGAGTAATTAGGCAGTGAGGAAGTTAGTTCAGGATTCCCAGTGTTATTTACTTGATAACATAGGAATCGGTAGGTAGTATTTGCGTTTTCCTTAGAAACTCTGCGGTTCTTTTTTTCTAGATCAAGCCTGTTAAGCCCTGAGCACTCCACCCGGAGCTCAGATCGGACTCATGCAGCTGGGGTGGGCTGTAGGCAGGTCTGGCCTTTGGCTTTTCTCTTCTTGTCCTGGATTCCTCTGGGTACAAGGGGGCAGCATCTGTGTCAGGGACCATCACATCCTGGTGGTCTGAACTCTGGTCGGAGGTGAAGGGGCTATCCTGATGTGGGTATCAGGCTGTTTGCGGGGGAGGTTCCCCATTAGTGGATGTGATGCTCTCTGAGGTCCCATCTGGCTCTGGGATTTATTCTTAAGACTAGAATTTGTTGCCTCTAAGGGGAAAAATATTTTGGACCCATGAGTTTACTTTCCATTACACCTTTGGGGTCTTCACTCACATTTGTGTTTGCGGAGTTTCTCTGTGTATTGTTCTCTGTGACATGCCTAGCGCTGTAAATGGATTTTCAAAAGTCAAGTCATTCCTTTGGTTGCACGTACAGCAGCTGGTCCATTTGATGGCAGCGATGTGCTTCACTTTAAACTGAAACCTCCCCTGAACCTGTAGGTTCGGGTTTGAGTAAATCTGGTTGGAAATAAAACTGAACCTAATTTCCTTTAGGCCTTTTTTTTCTTTCCAGGACTCTGGGTTCTTGAATTCCCCTGGTCTTGTTAGGAAAGCATTTGTTAAACAATAGAATTGTTAACAAGTATTTGTTAAACATTTGAGTGCTTCTAGTGCTGAGCTCTTTACCTGCGGCAACACATGCAACCCCACATTCGAGGGGAGAATGGTCACATCCTGGGCTCATCCTCCCCAGCTAGAGGTGAGGGAGCTTTTCTAGGGCCACTTGTAGTCTCATTCTAATGCTCTTCACTATTGTTTTGTCTCCAAGTTCTCTAAGATAAAAATCATATTCTGTCCCTGCCCACATGGAACTGACCAACTAAAAAACAGTGACAAACCTGACGAAGCAGCCGATGCGATGCCTTTTACACATATAAAGGGGTGGGGATGGAGGTACAGTTATGGAGAGCTAGGGTTTGAGGGGCTGTTAGTCGGCTGAATTAACTTTCCCCAGCTTCCTCCCTGCTCAATAGTCTGCATTTAGTCCATTGATCCGTAGCGTTGGTATCTAAATCCGGTCACTCTTCTTGTGAGTAATTTTTCGGGGCTTGTGGACTCAGCCATTTGCTTCTCAAGTCATATATATATATATATATATATATATATATATACAGACACAGACACACACACACAGACACACACATATATTTTCTGCTTCTCTCTACTCATTCTTCTGCAGTCTAACCTGTGGCTGAGAACTTGGCTGGAGCCTGCTAAGTCTGCCTTGCTGCAGTGTCCGTCCTCTCCTGCAGGCCCTGGGGGAGCCAAGGGATCCCCGCTGCATGGGTGCCCTCTCCGCTGCTCCTCAGGGATTCTCCCAGGTTGATTGGCCACTGGAATTCAGATCTATGCATTGGCATTCCTAAGAGGGACCACCCGGTTTCTAGATTAAATTTGCATGAGGTTGGAGGGGATATATCTTACTTCCTTTTAAACCCACCTTGGCAGTGCAGCTATTACTGAAAGACTTAGATCTTAAATAGAGCCACTCTGCAGTGATGCTATGGCCCAGAACCAAGGCAGCAGCTGTCTCTCTGCATCCCCAGCTTCAGCTCCCTCTCCTGATGTAGAAGCCCACATAAATTCACTGTACATTTTCCAGATTGTAGGAAATCTGCTCTTTGCAGAAAATGGAGAAATAGAGGAAAATATGAAGATTAACGCACAATTTTTATGATCTGAAAGACTTATATTTTAAAAATCACCTTAGCATTTGGAGAAATAACTTCTTTTAACACCTTGGGTGTATTTTCTGTCTCCTGCTTGGTATGCATACACTAGCAAATGACATTCACCGTTTAAAGGGTATTTTAAAATTTATGTATAAGTTTGGAGTCTTATGTTTTATATTTGTTTTTCCATTTAACCTGTAAATGTTTTTCCTAAGTTGTGAAATATTTTTGAATTTTTAAAACTAAATAATTTGTTGAGATACAGGTATCATAATGTATGTAGGTATAACATGATAGCTATTTGTTTTTCTCTATAGTGTTATCAGGAAAGATAGTTATCCAACTATTTTCTGTTTCAGGGAAGCATCTTAGATGGTTTATTTTTATGTGAATCTTTACTCCTGCTCTGATTACTCCCTAGGGGTAGAATGGGGTTGGTGGCGGGGTGGTGGGGGGGCGGAATCTAACTTTTCCGAAAAGGTGCCCTTTCATACTCCCACTGAAGCGGTGGGGGGCTGTTTGTCTCACCAACTCCTCAACATTTTGCTCTGTCATCCCTGGATTTTATGTTACAGATTGTCAGCTTAATAAGTTTTATGTTGCTGTGCTGAGCATGGAGAGACCCTCTGCTTACTGTCTGACCCTGTGCCCCTTGTCAATCAGAGTGTCAATGGGGTGCCTAATGAAAAGGAATTCGGGGGACTTCCCTGGGATTTCGCCTTCCAATGCAGGGGGTGTGGGTTTGATCCCTGGTCTGGGAGCTAGGATCCCCCATGCCTCAGGGCCAAAAAACCAAGGCATAAAGCAGAGGCAATATTGTAGCAAATTCAATAGAGACTTTGAAAATGGTCCACATCAAAAAAAAAAAAAAAAAAAGTCTAAAAAAGAAAAGGAACTCAGCACCTCTTCTGTGCCCTCCTCTCTACCTGGGAGAAAACCGAGGCCAGGGCATTCATTTCAAGATGCCCCACTGGTTTGTGGTTGCTACTAGCTGGGTTCTGTTCTTGGGCCATCTCATCTCTCTTCCACTCCCAGCAGGTTCCGGAACCTCTCCTAGAGGCGCATGTGCCTGGGCTGATAGCTTTCTTGTTCAGTTACTATTTGAAACTACAAAAGGCCACCTACAGGTGTCTCTGATTTGACTTGTCTGTTTACATCTCCGCTGCCTGATACATTGGGCTGAGACCTTAGGGCCTAGGCTTCCCTTTGAGCCAGGCTGATTGGAAGAGGGTCCTCCCCCAGCGAGGACTCCCCTACTCCTCTGGGCACTTCATAGTTAACAGGGCGGCTTCCCAGCTTGTCTGACATTGGGACAGACTCGTGGGGGCCCAGCCAGGCTTCTGGGAACCGGGAGTCAGACTGCCCAGACACGCTGCCTGCACTTCCAGGGCCAGCTGGGCAGTTTGGGGTGTGGGAACGCAGCTTGAATTCACAGGATGACGTTGTTGTGTGTGTGGTTGCTGCTCATTGAAGCACTTTTTTTTTTTTTCTTTCAAAACTTGGCTCCTGTTGGGCCGGATTTGCAGCACCCGTTTATCAATTTGCTTTCTCTGTCCATTTTTCCAGTTGTTTCCAATTCCCCCGCCGCCCCGCCAGTCTGACAGCCTCATGCCCTTGTTTATTTCTCCATTGCTGGAGCCACTGAGAACAGAGCCTTTCCCCAGAGGATTGAAGCCCAGCTAATGCTGCGAGGCTAGGCCGTTCCTGGTCACCTAGCTGGGCTCAAATCTGCCGGCTCTGTAGGGTGGGTGCAAAAGCACAAAGCTGAAAGGCAGCAGAGGAACGGACACATTAATTGACTACACCTGAGACAACACTGAGAAAATATCCTATTTTGTTTTCCTTAAGAAAGTGGCAGAGTTCCAAGACTTCCCTTACAGTTTTCCACTGCCTCTCCTTATATTTGAAGACAAGAGTTCTGAAATCTTGGCTGTTGGGCCTTTACATGTTCTTAAAACTTAAATGCAGCTGAATATATTTAATATTACAAAATTTCCATAAACATTCTCTCTACAAAGACTGTATGTAAAGTTTGTGCCCGGAGGGCATTTTTCTTAGTGAAGTTGAAACTCTCGCACATGGCCGGGTGGGCAGTAATAATGAAGTGCTGATTTGACCTTAGGTGTGGACCCCAGTGTGGCTGTATAGGGACATGGAAAGAATTAGCTTTCAGGGTCCTCCTGCCTCAATAAAGGAAAATTGTTTCCAAGCGAATTAATATGGCTTATTCACTATTAGGCAGTAGTACGTGGAATTGGATCCTGGGAAGGAACGAGGCAGCTGCGCTGAGGGGAAAGCATCTGAGGTCACACCGTGTTAATTCCGTCTTGTCCAGCGTTTCCCCCTTCAGAGGACGCAGTCTTTTCCTTGGTTTTTTTCCCAATGTGACAAGCACACCAGAGTTCCACACTGCTTCGTGCCTGATGGGCTAGGCCTTTCTGGGGGTGCGTTAACACTGAGAGGCTGGGCAGGCGCAGAAATACACGTGGGGAGGGAAGGGGGCGTCCTTCCCAGGTGACCTGGGCTTGTGCCTTCACTGTGTCAGCCTGAGGTCCTGGTTAGGGGCAGATCACGCCTGTGTGGCCCCGAGTTCTGAGCGTGGGGAGAGGCCACATCCCAGCAGCTGCCGGCCCCTCCCACTCCCCATGTTGCTCAGAGATGCCCGTCTGTGCCCCTAGCAGCCCCCCAAGCATGCAGTTCTGGTTACCCCTCCCAGTCAGCTGCGGGCAGCCCGAAGCCATCCCTTTGTGGGTCATTATGCATCCCTGGATGTGTGGCAGACCTGCTGAGGGTGGTCAGGTGTGAACGAGGAGGTGGGGAGGGGCCCAGGCTGCTCAGGGGTCCCGTGAAATGTATTCCAGGAGCTACGGCCTGTGGCCTTGACTTGACTTCTGGCACTTCTGTCTGGGCATGTCCCTCTTTGGCCAGAAGGACTTCTTTTTTGCTGATAGGGTCAGGTCGGTTTTAGGGGGCGGACATTTGGTTTCTCTGTGGATTTCTGGGTTCCACATCTACTTGGGTCTTTTCCCCACCTGCCACCCTTGAACTTGAGATAGTTGTGAGGCCCTGCTGTGGATACGTGGGCAAGCCCCTGGCACCCGCGTCTCATGTCCTCACATCCTCATCGTGATTCCACCGTGGAGGGTCACTCCCCTTTTGCACAGATTGACACCCCGAAATGGTGCTGTGTGACTAGTGTGTGCAGCAGGCGGGGTGAATAGGTTGACACAGGGCTTGTACGCGGACCTTCAGGTCTCCACGGCTCTCTTGAGCTGCGGCTCAAGTTCCGCGTCTGTGGGTCCCTCTTGCAGCAGCCCATGGGCAAGTGGCTCCTTCTGCCCTGAGGCACTGGTGGGCAGCAGGTTGCCCTGAGGTAGCTGTGGGCCCTGCAGCTGTGGGCGGGCCAGCATTTCCTGGAAGGCGATACATCATCACTTCAGCAGAGCTCAGTCTTACATTTGATAGCAACAGGTGCCCTCTTGAGAGGGCCAGCCAGCAGCGTCCGAGCCAAGAGAACACTGATGAGAGAGAAGACTGGGGTTTCTGGATGGTTCTTCCCCCAGTCCTTTGTTCCTTTTCTGAGCACAGCCATGCTGCAGGACTGTCACCAAGGGAAGGATAAAGCCACCCTGCAGGGGAGCATGTAGGCCCCCCAGAGACGTGGTGAGGACTATTGGACTCTTAGGCCAAACAGGAACCATTTATCTCGTGATCTGAGCAGAGATTGGTTTGGTTCTTAGCAGACGCTGATGATGACAGACTTGTCCTGTGTCCTGAAGTCGCATGCCAAGCCTGATGATGACTGGCATTTACTGAGTACTGGCTGTACACAGGCCGAGCGCTGAGCTCCCCGGGCATTACCACTTTGAAAGGACCTGATCGCCTGTGAAGCAGATGCTGCCTTCTCCATCTCAGACAGGACAGAGTCCCAGGGCGTTGGCCACCTTGACCCGTGGAGCCTGGGCTGCTTCTCTGCAGTGTCCTGTGAACTCCATGCTCTCTCCTTTGTCCTTTCCCACTAGCCCCTCTATTGCAGTAAACTGAGGGCCAAGGGATGGTTCTGCGGACTACTTTCTGGTTCTCTGTTTAAGTAGTAAGTGTGCATGGGGCCCCCTGGATCTGAGATGAGCCCAGCGTGAAGCAGGGCAGGTTCCAGATGAGGCCAGTGCTCTCCTCAAGCCTGGGCCTCCTGCTTCTGTCCACAGTTACCACATGAGGATCTCTCTCCTGCTAATAAATGTCCAAGCCAGACCTCGCTTTTGCTCACTGGCCAGCTGGGAGGAGAGGAAGCAGAGGTGCTTTCCTTAGAAGCAGTGGGTGAAGGGGCCCCCACCTGCCATAGCAGGACAGAGGACGGGCGTTTTAAAGCCTGGGTGACCCAAATATGAGTCAGGCAGAGCAAAGAATTCAAGTGGGGTTCAGGCAGGCCCCGAGTGGTAACAAGAGCTGACACATCAAGGCGTTAGAGGCGTTAGAAATAATTCATGCAGAGTAAGTGCAAGTAAGTGGGCACTTTGTGATGCCTGTGGCAGGCTGAGGGGGAATGCCGGGGCGTCCACGCCGAGCCTGTGCGCCCCTCTCCTCTCTCTAGAGTTTGGATGATGCGGGGCACAGAGCAGAGCGCAGGAGCCATTCTGAAAGAGGGCGAAGTTCAAGTGGGGGCCAGACTGGTCCTTCTGGAATGAGCCGGGGCAACTCCACCAGGCTCTGGGTACTGCTTTTCCGTGTGTGTGTGTGTGTGTGTGTGTGTGGTCGCAGGCACACACATACAGCCCCACCCCCACACCCCCTCGTCGTCATCAACTATGGGTGGAACACATTTGCCAAGTGACGTTTAATAGATTCACGAGGTTGATCATACGGTCCAAAAATAGATGCCCTTTTCCTTGGCCAGAAGCAGCGGAGTGAACTTGGAGCTGCCTGGCATTTACTGGCCGAGGCCGAGTTACTTGGTGGAACAGCCCGCTTAGCTTCCTGGGGTTGATCGTATAGGAGCAGTGGCGATTTTAATTAGCTAAGTCATTTCTGTGTCTTGTTGTATACTCCTAGAAGTTCTTGGAGGAATCCTGCCAAGAACATTTCCCCTGGTAAATCTGCGGGTCACTACTCCCTGTTGCACTGTCATCATGTATCTACGGAAACAAGTGTTTTTGAATTTTTAGCCTTTTTAGCCTTTCTGTAGCTTCATTCTTTTTAAGTACTTCTTTCCACCTTCACGTAACAATGGGCACTTGCTTTAAAGATTCTGACGGTCTTCCAAGCTTTTTAGTGTTCTTAATCCACTGAATAAGCTGTCACCGTTCGCCCAGGCAGTCTGCAGGCTCTTCTGAATTTTTGTATCTCAAGGAAAGAACCTGTGCCCACCAGTAAGATTAGGTAGGTGTTAACATGTTGGCTTTGTCTTCAGGCCTTAGTTGAAAAGAACGTTACAGACAGGCATATATATATATATACACACACACGCAGTTAGTTAAATATTTGATTTCCTACTCTATTCCAGATGTGGAAGACTTTGGAGATGAATAACGCGTGATCAAGGCATTTAAACATTTAGAGACTTGGCGATGGGTAGAGTATGTCACAGCCTGGCAGTCAGGAGTGAAGGTGTCACAGATGTCTAGGCTATGGGTTTTGAAGTGTGGACGAGGGTTTGCTAGGAAAGCTCTCGCTGCCGACAAAGGCTGGTTCCTTGGCAATAATAGATGCTTAGTCAACATGAAACTACTGTGTCATTAGAGGCTTGGAACTACTGAGAGCCCATGCCCATCCCTCCTTCCTAGCATTTCAGAGGCTGGGATGTCTCTGTTCTCCACACCCTCCTCCCTTGAATTGGAAAGTTTGGGGTGTGAGGTGGTGTGGAGGCACAGTGGGAGTGAACTACTTCTTGACCTTGGGTATTATGGTAACCCTGACCATGGGGACCACCCTGTTCCTGCTGTGAGCTCTTGTAATTGCGAAGTGTAGGAGCTGGCTGCTGTCAGGACTTGGCCCCTTCCTTACATTAGAGAGAACACAGGAGTATGGTTTTCTTTTGAATGGTTTGAAAGGTAGAGTGCAGCTGGGAAACTGGTTACAGTAATTTCATGCATTTAAAAAAAATATTAATCAACTATTTGTATACTGACTGATTGTAAGGTGAGCTTGGAAATGGTCAGGGTTGGCTGCAACAGTTCATTCTCACGGGACTTGAGAAAGGACTACCTTAAAACACAGACACCCCTGGTGCATAGCAGCTCCAATATTGAAATTGCCTCAGTCCTTCATGGGAAAGGCACAGAAACGATACCTGGACACGCCTACCGCCCAGGTGTTTGCCTTTTCTGTCAGCCTCAGGGAGGAGTAACTTCCTCACCCGCCCCCCTTACTGCTCTGTGTGCACAGGAAGTGGTTCAGATAATGTGGATGGTCCCATATATTTCCTCTTGGTTCCATGTATAGTAAAATAAATGTGAGTGCTGTTTAATGCATCACCTCGTTTCATATTGCCTTTGCCAAGAAAGTGCAATTTTATCGAACATTAGGATTGAATTCTTAACTGAGTAATCAATTTCAGTAGTAAGTTAAAGTGCCTTCTCTTAATGACAACTGCAACCGTTCATCAGTTACAGTGGATTAACAGTTGTCAGCATTTATGCTAATAGCACTTATAAACCGTGGGCTTCTGAATTCCTTATTTCTCAAACAGTTGGTAAGCCTTTTTGCTTGAAGATAATATGATTGTTTTGTCCCTTTGCTTGCTACTTGGAGATGCAAAGAAGTTAAATGACATTTTCACGGCGATGACACAATATCACCTTCTGGTTTTGCACACTTGGCTTCGTGTCAAAATAGATGGAAAGAGTTCATTTGTTCTGGTGCTCTACTGTTTAATTTGATCTGGTGTGTGACTAAAGCAAGACAAATAGTATTTTTAATGAAACCATTTAATAACCTCTGGTAGCTTAGAATCGAAGGCATTGGAAAAATGCAATTAAAGGATGGCTAGATGTAAACAAGGAAAAAATCACTGCTTCAGCTTCACTGATCCAATTCATTTTGCTTTCAGGGTTTCATCGCCTTAAATGGTTTTGAACCAATGAAGCTGGATTCTCTTAAAAAGACGGACAGACCACCGTGTGAACTATAGAGTTTGTGGACAAATTTATATTGGTGAGTTATTGTAAAATATCTCCAGGTAAAAGTTCAGGTTTTTCAAAATCCCCTTTGGAATGTGTTTTCAATTTGTTGATGACTGTGGATCGCTGGCAGCCTCTGGATGTTTCATCGGGATGTCTAATAGTGGGATCATACTGATTGTCTTTCAATTAATTGCATCTGGTATTTTCATTTATCAAAAGCAAAATACATGTAATTAACTCTGAAGCAATATAGTTCAGTGTAAAGTGATTGTTGCTGCTGCCGCTGCTGCTGTGGAGATAAGTCAATGGAATTTACACCAGGAAACTCGAGTCAGGATGGAGCCGTGTTAGGACTTCTCGACATATTAATTACAAAGAATAAAAATGAATTGGGGAAACAGTCCACGCCACCCCGAGTGACTTGGGCAAAATGGTAGATGGACGTCTTTAGGGAGACAGCAGCTTGCTGATAATGGCACATCTTTAATGAGCTAAGATTTTTAGACTCACCAACCTCTAGGATGTCTTGAACATAGAATGTTTTTTTTTCTGGTGGAATGGATTAGGGATGTGGGATGTGTGCTGAGGAGAGCCTTCAATTGTCTGCTTATTTGGAGTATGGCTGAGAAAATACCAATGAATAGAGTTCAGTCTTCCCTCCATAGCAAGGACTTTTGGGGGTCCTGAGTTAATTTCAACATGCCTTCAGCCATTTTCCACAAAACCTAGATCTTAGACTCTCAAAGTGGCAACTTCTCAGAAATGATTGATTTTTATCCTGTTGAAAAAAAAGTTTTCTCCTTGAGCTGACAATGTCATCTTAAAGCCAGAAAAAAGAGTGTGAGCCAAGTTTCTCACTGTTCTTCCTGTCAACCCCCAGGCTTGTTCCCTTTAGTATTGAGTAGGACAGACCCTCAGGTTTGGAGAAAGGTCAAAAGCCCACAAGGAATTTGTACAACAGGATTCCCTGCCTGAGAATCCTGGGCAGATTCCAGCACACACGGTCTGGAATAAATAATAACACAGAAAGAAATGTTGGCCTTAAAATGCAGCCTTAGGCACGGCTTTGGCCGGTGACCACCACGGGGCCCGAACTGACCCTCAGTCTCAACCCAACCAGTGGGTGTGGCCTGGGGAAGAAGGGTCTCACTGCCTTTTCCCACGGAGGAGGGTCAGTTGCCAACACTGGGGCTGCTGCTCCAGACCTGGGCTCACGGAGCCCACTCCCCAGCAGGTCCCTCTGGGAGGCCTTACTTGTGACATGAGTAGTTGTACTGGGGTGGTCCCCATGAGCCCCCGCCTAGTAGAAACCCAAAAACCTTTTCCAAGAGTGATCTGAGAAGGCTGCCCGGCCAAAGGCCACAGAAGAGCATGAAGTTCACAGAGGGTTACTTATCAGAGACGACTCTGTAATCTTTGAACAATTCTAAGAATCTTTGTACTGGGGAGATGAGAAACTAGAAATATCAGTGAACCTTCTTTTGGGGGTGGGACATGGGTGTATCTATTAGTCATGATGGCCACTCTCAACCGTATACACTCAACTTTGCCTTTTAAGGCCAACATTTATTTCTTTTCTGGCTCTCACTCATTCTTCTAAAAGAAACCTTTTTTTAAAGACCCTGTGTGCTGGAATCTGCCTGGGGTTCTCAGGCAGGGATGTTGTTGTACACATTCTTTGGGACCCGGGGTTGGTGGGGTGTTAATTCCAGGATTGGGTAACGGCACTGAAGATGTTTTCAGTGGGTCACAGTGATGGAAATCTGTCAGACCCCTGCGGGTGTCCAGTTCATGTCCAAGCACTGCCAGTGCCTGATCCTCGAGTCCTTCACAGAAAGTCACCCGAGGGTTCACTGGAGGGAGAGTCTTGGCTGGGTAGCCAAGACTTGAGAGTGATGCTTCGTACATTTTGTAGACACCACAGGGTTGGAAAACTACTTCTCTAAAGATAAGAATGTGGAAATGCACAGTATAAGGATGAAATGGACTTTTTAAATGTCAAGAAATGGTTACATAACAGCATTTTCATTTGACTCAACCTAATAATTGAACCACTGTGGGATCCTGTTTATCAATGATCTCTATCTCAGAGAGAGGAACATTAACATTGCATAAATGCATCCAATATCAGAATGAAATTGCAACACAATTCCTGATAGCAAATTTTTCCCTAGCACCTAGCACGCTCACAACAATTGGCCTTGTACAATGGTTCCCAGCATTTATGTGTTTTGGGCATAATTTGGGGTAACAGTTTTTGTTAGCACTCTGGAAGAGCTTGAGAAGCTCGGTGTAACATTGGAGTTGGCCCTCATTAGAGCATGGCCACCATGCCTGGAGGATGCCTCATGGTGTCTGTGACCTCACCCACGTTGACTTGTGACCCTGATGGCCTGGCTGCTCCCCAGCACTGGGCACCCTGCCAGTGGGTTAACCTTCGTCCCTGACCACCCCCGTGTACACTCACAGGGTGTGGTTCTCGTGTGTCCCAGAAGCATGTGTTAGTTCTTGGCTCTTTTCTCTGTGGCTTGTCACTGTGCCTAGTAGTACGTTGTACCCCACTCGTTGGGTGGCTACTCATTCAGCCCCAACTGCAGTCAATACCTAGCAACACAAGAGGGGTATCTTGAATTGCAGCCAGAGCAAGGGACCACATGTTGGTTTCAACCTGGTAGCTTACCTGTTGAGATCTCCAAGACAAATCCTTTTTAATGTAGGCAGAAGAGAAGGAAATAGACAAAAAACACAAAATTCATGAAAAGTCAGTCTTGGAACGGCAAACCTGTGTGGTGCTAGAACCATTTATACGTCATTTTTGTCCTCTTAGTATATTTGTGTGTGCCCTCATTTAAAAGCATTATATTTCTATTATTCTAGACCTGATATGATAGTCTGGTTTGTGGTTTTTTTCTTTTCAAAACTTCAAATCAGGGGCTTCCCTGGTGGCGCAGTGGTTGAGTATCCACCTGCCGATGCAGGGGACACGGGTTCGTGCCCCGGTCCGGGAAGATCCCACATGCCGCGGAGCCTGCGCGTCCGGAGCCTGTGCTCTGCAATGGGAGAGGCCACAACAGTGAGAGGCCCGCATACTGCAAAAAAAAAACTTCAAATCAGACATGTCAGCTTTCTCCCCCCGTGCAAAGAGGCTCATTTGGTCATCACTAATGAATGACTACATGCTACATTTAGATCTGTTGCATTTTGTTCTGCTTTTACTATCCATTCTGTACGTCATTGCTTGTTACAGTGAAAACCCAACATGCTCTCCGTGGTTCGCTGACTTCTGGAACCAGACTTAGTTCTCCAGTGGTTCACATGGGTCATTGTTTTTCCTTGTGCCATTTTGTTATTAAGCATTAATATTTGTAGCGTTACCAAGTTACCTTGTAATTTTAACAAAAGCGTCAGGGAAAAATAAGTGCTTTTTGTCAAATGTCTATAGCTAAGTGGAAATACAAATCACAGCCCTTAGCTTTTATTCTGTAAAATGATGGTGGCGTAGCGGTGGCTGCGGTTTGTCAAAGACGTGACAGCTTATCCGGCTGCCTGCACCCAGAGAGGCTTGTGCACTGCTTTATTTTGACAGATTGCGATAATGATGTGGAAGCTTGACCTGCCCCACAAAGCCTCAGGGAAAGGTGATCTGAGGTTCCCCTGGTGCTGGTGACTCAGAGGGGAGGGCCTTGCAAGGTCTGTTGTAGGGTCCAGGCTGCTCCGATCTGAGTGTGGCTTTAGTGGGCCAGTGGGGTTGGGTGAAGTCATCTCTCTAGTCATTAGGGCCTCTGCCCTGTTTCTGCCAACACGGCTTTCTTCCCCCCAAAACAGAAGGGAAAGTATTGCTTTACTCCAGAAATAAACGCCTACACCTTGCAGCGAGTCTGACTTTTGCTGCTTGAGCACTGGAGGGAGCTGGCTGTGGTCACGCTGGTCCTCGTGTTGTGGCCTCCAGGGTCCCCTTGAGTTCTTGGCCTTCCCTTCCCTGGCTGTCACCCGTCCACTGTTTCCATGCAGCCTGCACTAGGGACGTGTGATCCTGCTCCAGTTTTTAGACTAGAGGCACAACTGCCAGCGTCGGAAAACACAAACCAGAGCAGCATACACTGGGCCCTTCATCTCCAGGGGACTCTCTAGATGCGAAGCAGCCTGGAGGCCGAGATGGGCGCGGCAGGCAAGATGTTGGTGGAGCTTCAGCGCCCCGCTCTCTGCGGAGAGGGGAGGAGGGGTCCCAGCTGGAGCTCTGGGTTCTTGGTTCTTGCTTGTGTTTTATTCATGAGCTGCAGATCCAGGTTCCTGTAGGAGCCCTTCTCTGGGAGGTGTTGATTCAGCCCTTGTCCTTTCCTCCAGGGAATGTCCAGATCCCAGCAAGTCTCCGGGGTAGGGCCAGAGAGATCATCCACCTAGTCCCTTTGTTCTGTTTTCAAAGTCTGTCCTTGTCCTGGTCACATGGGGGTCAGGCCCCTAGCCCCTATATTCTGGTGGGTCATTTTCTGCTCTGCTGGTGCTGTCCCCACCTCCCAGCCCTCAGGACTGGTTCTAATCAACCAGCGAGGCCAGGGAGGCCCAGAACTCTGTCATCCATGTGTCCGGAATAAGCCAGCCTGCCTGTAACTTCCTGGGGTTCCCGGCCAGGGAGGGTCTCTACCAAGCTGTGTTCCTGCTGGAGGGCTGTTCCTGGGAGGGATGGCTCCTTGCAGCCACAGGAGAGCAGCAGAGCCACGGCCCTCTCCCCTGGTGGAGCAGGACTTGGGTCAATACTGAGCACGCCATACAGCGTTGCGCGCAGACAGACTAGGTACGTGGCCCTCTCTTCCCAAGATCCTATAACCTTGGCTAAGATCCCTGTGTTACTAGTGAAGCACTTGATGCTGAGATCATATGCCAGCACATGGGGCCCATGAGTAGACCTGCGGCTCGGACACCGATGGTGTAACCCCAGGCTCAGGGTTCCCTTGGTCCTTGCTGAAACACTGCAGTCCTGTGACTTGCTTTGCCAGTATGCAGGGTCCCTCTGTAGTGATGCCTTTGTCATGATGACTTCTGTGGTCCTCGGCTTTCTGGGAAGTTCACGTTCTCGTGTGCATGGTGGAGTCCACCCCTGCCTCAAGCACTTGGTCCATGGGGAGTGGGGCTGACCGTGGGCTGCTCCTTGTCCCCAGGGGTGTGGCTGTGTGCAGGGAAAGCACCTCTAAGGCCAGCCACGATGGGAACCCGAACAGACCCCACACAGAAGCATTTCTGCCCCTGGCCTCCCAGTAGACAGAGGAACAGCAGCCACAGGTTATGGGACAAAACTAAAGGCCATTTCACTGGTCTGCTCCGTATCATTTCCCTGGGACTTGGAGCATGTGTGTGTGAGAGGGAGGGAGAATGGGAGGCGGGGATGGAGGCGAGAGCCTGCGCAGGGTAGGGACCAGGCATGTTGAAGGAAATGATAATAGTTCATGTTTGCTGTAAGTTTCAGACTGAGGATGTACATGTCACTGTGTGAGTGGGTGGGGAAATGAGCTTTCTCATTTAAAAATGTTTGGGTCTCAGTCCAGCGTTCTGGGTGTCATTAATGGGAGAGAAAGAGCTTATTTCTTTGTGTAAATATTTTTGTTTAGCATTTGTATATTACCACTGCCGCTCTAACTACTATTTCTAGAACTCATTGGGCCAATAACATCTTTTTAAAATATAATCTTACTTTTAGGTCATTTTGGTGATCATTCCATCTAGATTTTTGTGGAGGAACACAGCATCTCTCCAGGTTCAAGTGTAAATCTGGCATTACTTTCAACTTAGCCTCAAATTCCTCAGCTGCAAATGCTAAGGAAATACTCCACAGCTCAAGAAAGAGCCCACACGTGATGCAGAAAGAACCAGGGTACTTACAGAGTTCTTCATCATTTAATTTCTAGATCCTGATTTGGTGCATTTTCCAAAGTAAGGCTTTAGGAAATGTCTGAGGATTCAGTGGTCCCTGGTGGAGGTCGTCCCCAGGACCGTTGCCTGTGGCTTCCCCCTTCCCTGGCGTCCACCTAACAAGCAGCTCAACACATTTGCTTTATTGATTGATTAATTCCTGTATTTTTGGCAACCTTGGCAACTCCCACCTGGCCCCAGTGCTGTTAAAAACAAAGTCTTCCTGGTTAACTGAGCACATTTGCAATTCACTCTTTCTATGTAGCAATTAAGATAATTCCCTTTAAAAAAAAAAAAGATAATTCTCTTGGACTCATGTACCAGTTAAGGATAAATAGGAGGTTTAAAAAGAAAATGCTTCGTAATTCATTGGTTTGTGTGTGTGCAGGCAGATTGGTAACAGCGGAGAATGTCTGCCATGAGTGGACCCCTGTGCAAGGAGGTGAAATGGAACATTTTTTCTGTAATTCTCTTCAGCAGCAGCCCAAACAGTGACATTTATACATATTTCATAACGTGGTTTCTTTAGACAGAGGGAGCAAACAAATCAATTTCTCAGCAGTATACTGTTTAAAGGAAACAGCAACAACCTGTGGGGTAAGTTACAGAAGCTGTTAAAATTAATTATATTCGGCAAGAAGATAGAACGTTAGGGAAAAACATGCAAATGTGTGGGGGTGAAAAACACAAGCCGCGGATGCATAGCAGTTCCGAACGTCTGATCCCAGTGTTTAATTTCCATTTCTTCATTTATGTCTACTGATCAACTCCAGCGGCTCCCACCTGGGATCCCCCATTCCGTCTTTTCTCCAGGCTGGTGGGTCAGATGTCCTCGTGAGCTTCCAGTCGGATCTGCTTAGAGCAGTCTTGATTTATCGGACACTATTGTGCTGTCTTTTAATATAGGAGATTTGCAGAAAATGAGTTCGTGGCGAAGATATCTGGTTCCTGTGTCTTGTAACTCAACACCTGGTCTGTGGTTGCCTCCCTTCTTCTGGTTCAGCTATACATTGTTTAACTCAAAGGAAACCTTTGTTGGCCTGGGCAGGGTGTAACCTGCAACTCCTTGAAAAATTCAGCTGAAGCAGCAGCAGGGCAGCGATCCATTTCGTCAGGTCCGGGGCGGGGCCGTGGGGGGGTGGTGCTGTTTGCTGGGCGGTGCTTTCGTTCTGGATACCGGAGCCTCAAAACAGGCCTTCCCCTCTCTCAGGAGAAGCTTTGGCGCAATGCAGATTTGCTGGGTGCCCCTCGGTTCACCTGGTTACGGCTACCTGCGTACCACCCCTTCTGCAGACTGAAGACAAGTGTCCACGACCCAGGAATGGAAACGTGGAAGAAGCACTGTGGGAGGGTGGGTGCTCAGTCCTGCAAGATACTGACTCAGGATGCCCTTGGCCTCATCTGCATCTCTTAATCAATATTGATAGCCTATTGATTAAGGGCTTGTCTTTGCTGGGTGCCCATCACCCCCCTAACACATTTGGGTCCTCACTCATGTTTGCTGGTGCAGGAGGGTTGCCCAGTCGTTATAACACAGAAACCCAGGACTTCAGACTCCTTGATGATGCTGAGGCTTCTGACTCTATCAGGTGAAAGTAGACAAAGGTTTTGTAAGTGGACTCGGATTCAGGAGTAGTACTCTGTTAACATGGAATCTTCCAGAGTGATTTTCACAAGCTCTGTGAGGCAGAGGTCCTGTCCGATGCCCTCATGGTCTCCTTGATTTTCTGTACATGGTCCGCACGTTACAGACGCCACAGGACTCTTTTTTGAATGAATGAATCCCAGGCTGCAGAGGGACCAGGGAGGTGTGGGATGGGAACCATCCCAGCATCTGTCTGGAAGGAAGGGGCGATTCTGCGTCAGCTGGGAGTGTTTTCTGCTGCCGGAAGGCAAGTCAGCATGGTGCACTACCTGTTTGGAGGAGGTGTATGTGCTCTGAAATCATATGTCCATGTTCCCGAGCTTTCCGCGGCAGGAGAGCATGTCCCTGCCTCCCCTACTTGCAGGTGGGACACAGGTGGGGCGGGGAGTTTGAATTCTGTGTGGCTTGGGGACCCAGCTGTACTCTCCTGTCCTCTGGGGTGCTGTGCTTGTGGTGGCTTCCTGGGTGAGGAGGAGTTGTGATTCAGCCGCCTTGATTGCATCTGAGCTGGGATTACAAGGACCTGTAGCCCCAGGTCCCTTGGGACTGAAGGACAGATGGAGTGTGTATCAAATTCCTTCATGGACCCATCACGGTGGCTGCGTGCTTTGCCTGCCTTTGGAGATTTGGAAACTGGTATTTTGTGTATGCGTACCTGATGACCCCAGTCCCATGTTTGTTGACAACCCTAACTTTGAGAGTACAGGATTCCTGGCCTTTCATAATTCAAATTCACTTCCACTTCCTAATTACAGCAGAAGATGACCTCTAAACCACGACATAGGGTTGCAGCTTCCTCTCAGAAAGAGGGTTCTTACTGATTTGTACTCTGATCTCCCACAGGCTTCAGTGGCAGCACTGCAGAGGCCTGTTTAAGGCTGGAAAGCCTTCTGCTTGCGTGTTTAAATAGAGCAGAGTGATGCGGCCTTAGACTTGGCTGGGAAACTGCCCAGCTCTTTAGTCTGGGATTGCATCATAACAGGCATCCCTCCAGAGCCCCATGGCTTTGGCACTGCCTTCTTGTTTTTTGTTTTTGTTTTTGTTTTAATAAATTTATTTATTTTTGGCTGCATTGGGTCTTTGTTGCTGCACACGGGCTTTCTCTAGTTGCGGCGAGTGGGGGCTACTCTTCGTTGCGGTGCACGGGCTTCTCATAGTGGTGGCTTCTCTTGTTGCGGAGCATGGGCTCTAGGCGCGCGGGCTTCAGTAGTTGTAGCACACGGGCTCAGTAGTTGTGGCTCGCAGGCTCTAGAGCGCAGGCTCAGTAGTTGTGGTGCACGGGCTTAGTTGCTCCGCGGCATGTGGGATCTTCCCGGACCAGGGCTCGAACCCGTATCCCCTGCATTGTCAGGTGGATTCTTAACCACTGCACCACCAGGGAAGCCCACCTCCGTCTTGTTTTTGCACAGGGAAGGTAAAGATTCTAGTTGCCAAGGCAAAGACTTGGCCGTGGGCTTGGTGATGGGTGGAGGTCAAGGTCCTGAAGTCAGTGCCAGGAAATGCTTGCAGGGCATCCTGGGCCACCTCTGATGGCGTCAACCTTGGGCAAACTAAACCCCTCTGCACTTAGTGCCCCAGAATCCCTCTCTGTCAGATGGGGGTGAATAGTAAGTAGTACTAAATCTCAGAATAGCAGGGGTTCAGTGAAACAGTCATTGAGGAGGACTTGGCAAGTTCCTGGTACATTGTAAGGGCTTAATAGAGAATGACCACCGTCATTATCATCATCATTATTAACAGCATCAGTAAATGAGATAGTCATTCATTCACTTAGCTTGGAGGGGAGCCCTGGTCACCTGTCCACGGCTGGAGGAGCTTGGAGCACAGAGTGTATCTCTCCAAGGAGGCACCTGTAGTCTGGCTGATATGAACATTGAGATAGAAGATGACTAGAACTCTAGACTTCCTTGTTCATGGCCGTTCTGTCATGTTTTCCTCCTGGGATATTGGAAGTGGAACTCATCTCCTCTCCCGCCAACCTGGTAATGATGTTTCTTTGTCAAGGAATGAAGTTTTAGGGTTCCCTGAGGCCTTTTGCACATGTTGCACATGTTGAGTTTGAGCTCTTCATTTCGTGAGGGTGAGCTGATCCGAGCCACCGTGGCGCCAAGGTGCTGGTGGCAGGGTACTGTGCCCAGGTGTGACTGGCTACCTGGATACCTGTCTAATGATGTGTGTCCTTCTCTGGGAGAGGGTCCCCATTCTCCTGTCAATGGCTCAGGTCTCTGCAGTTTGCCTGAACGTTGAGTGTGACCAGCAGGGCTGAGGCCGACTCGGCCTGACCCTCCCCAGCGGTGACCGGGTCAGCCGTGGAGAGGGGCAAAGCACATGGGGCTTTATCCTAAGAGCAGCGCCGGCAGAGGCCAGTCAGCACGGCTACTTCAATAAAAGACTGTTAGATTCAGGTCACTGGGTTTGGACTCCTGCATTTTATGGCAAAGTCTAAAAATGCAGATTTGTAACAACCAATGTTAATGAATTCAGACTGTTTGAATTTCACACTGAATAATGGCTGGAATTATCAGAGCCAGGAGCTTATGAGATCCTTGGATCGGTGTAATTTTTTTTCAAGATTCAATTGATAGATAGCATGAGGAAATATCACATTAGTTTTATTAACAGGCCTGGCCATAAAAGAAACACACTTATTAGGATAGGAGAATTTAGTAAAAATAGTAGTAATAACAAGACAATTTGGAATGTGTAATCTGTCCGGTAAATTTCAAGATGCCACATCTCATTTAAAATGCAATGCTGTGCCCATAGATGTTGAACGCAATGCCTCTGTACACTAGGGCTTCCTGGTTTTTTTTTTTTTACATTAAAAATATTCTATTTAAATGCAGATTTTGATTTGCAATCTAGGAAGAGAAGTATAGGGAAAAGAACAACTGCATCTTTTAAATCAGTTTTGGTTTCATGGTTTCTTTTTTTTTTTTTTTTTTTTTTT
>RJWK010019390.1:0-32437 GCA_004363435.1 Platanista minor | reverse complement strand
AAACTGCCATCTTCTGCTTTATTGACAGGTAAATTGTTCAAAAATGTTCTCACGATTCAATAATTACAAAGACTCAGACTTACATTAAAAAAGTAAAAACCAGAACCCCCAGCAGGTGCCAGCCCCAGCAGAAGACCCCAGGGGGCGGGCAGGCGGGTGCTGGGCGTGTGACACGCACAGGCAGGCCACGGTGCCCAGGTCACTCAGTGCCGACTCAAGGTAAGTGCACGTCTTCAACAGCGTTGCCACCGAGAACGTCGACCGGCAGGAGAACAGGGAGAGGCCCAGCGGGGCGAGTTAATCGCCAGCCTTTACAGGGACAGGAGGCTGCCTGATACTCACAAACGCCGCGGGGAAGGCAGGCAGATACACGCAGGCGCCGCGGGCCAGCCCACTGGGCGGAGTGTGGCGGTGAGTCTACACGATCCAGGAGGGCACTAATCATGGGGCTCCATGCGGGGCGGGGATACCCGGGGCTCTGGCCTCCTCTCAGCCCGCAGGCCCTGGGGCCCGGTTGCATGATACTCACTGGTTTTACAGCAGGAGGCAGAGCTGTGGAAGCGAGCGGGAAACGGAGCACAGCTGACTTCACAGTAGTAGATACGGGTGACACTTCGTGGTTGTGACCGGAAACGGACTGACACACACGAGGGACCAGGACAGGGCAGGCTTCACTCGAATGGGCCTCTGTCCATGGCTACAAGGTCGGCAGAAGGACTTCTGCATCTGACTATGTAATGGCTAAATGAATAAAAAGGCCACAAACTAAGCTCCACTTTCCTGTCTTCAAAACTCTAGGGACACTGGGAATGATATACAACTTCCTACTATTCTCCTAAGGTCCTAGGAAACGGTTTCAGGGAACAGGGAACAGACGCGGCACCGAGGCCGTCCCGAGCTGCCTGCTTCCTGCAGAGCCCCCTGGGCGCCACTGGGGTCTGCAGGAGGCTGGCGTCACAGGCCCCCCCCCCCCTTCCCCGCGCTGCCTCAGCTGGTTCTGGGCAGGAGGGGCCGCAGGCGGGCGGTCCTTCGTGTGCAAACGGAAGAGCTGTGCAGATGAGCAGATCTGGCCTACCGCCTCGGTGCGGCGGAAAACCAATCATTATTATAATAAAGTATTTTCTTCATCTCCGTATCTACAAATCGATTCTACATTTCCTTGGACAACACTGGAGGGTCAGCTCAGTCTTGGCACTGACACTGGAGGCCACCTGGGCCCCCCGGCCCTGTCGTGGTGAGCCGGCAGCTTCAGGCATCGCAGGACGGCTGCTCCAGGCCTTCAAGGGGGAGCTGGCTCCTGTGGGGGGAGTTGGGGCTTGGCGGGCCGCTGGGGTTGGAACTGTTCGATGGAGTCGAGTGTTTGGTGGAATCCGAATCCGGCTGTGAAGACAAAGGAAAGGGACAGCGTGAGAACCATCGCCCGGGGCCCGCGGAGGCGATGCTGCCTGGGCAGGCGCAGCCCCTGCTGGCTCCGTTCTTGTTACGAGAGCACGCTCTCTGCAAGCCTGTCACGTGGTCCTTGCCGCTGAGAGACCATAATACCAAGGCCCGACCCCACAAACGACTCAGTAACTATTACAAAAAGGAGTAACTGCAGTGAAGAAACCAGACAGCATGGCAACCAAGCAGTCAGAGGTCACAGACGTGAGGCTCTTTCACGATAAAAGCATGAGGAACTTTCTCCATATGACAAAGGGTGCCCATGAGCAGCCCACAGTTAACTTCACACCCAGTGGTGAAAGGCAAAGCTTCCTGCTCAGAGCAGGAACAAGACCAGGGTGCTGCTTTCACTGCCGCTATTCGACACTGTGCTACAAGTTCCAGCCAGGGCAAGAAAAAATGGCATCCAAGTTGGAAAGGAAGAAGTAAAAGCATCTCTCTTCACAGCTGACATGACTCTGTATAGACAGAAAATCCTAAAGAAGTCTACAAAGAACAAATTCAGTAAAGTTGCGGGGTACAAGATCGACACATAAAAATCAGCTGTGTTTCTATACATCAGCAATGAACAATGTGAAAAGGAAATTAAGAAAATTCCATTTACAATAGCATCCAAAAGGATAAAATATAGCTAGGAATAAATTTAACCAAGAAGGTGAAAGATTTGCATACTGAGACTATAAAACATTGCTGAAAGAAATGAAAGACCACCTAAATAAACAGAAAGGCATCCTATGTTCATGGACTGGAAGACTATTGTAAAGGTGGCAATACTCCCCAAAATGATCAACCTACAGATTCAATTCAATCTTTACTGAAATTCCAACGGATTTTTTGGGGGAGGGGCAGAAATGGAAAAGCCAATCCTCAAATTCATACAAAACTGAAAAGGACTCAGAACAGTGAAAACAATACTAAGAAAAAGTGGGAGGACTCACACTTCCCAAACTTACTACTTCAAAATGTACTACAAAGCAACAGTAATCAAATACAGCATGGTAGTATTAATATAAAGACCAATGCAATAGAATTGAGAGTCCAGAAATGTACCTATAAACCTGTGGTCAACGGATTTTTAACAAGGGTGCCAAGACCACTCAACGGGGGAAGGAACAAATGGTGCTGGATATTCACCTGCAAAAGAATTAAACTAGACCCTTTCCTCACACCACACACAAAAACTAGCTCAAAGACCTAAACAAAAGCTAAAACTATAAAACGCTTAAGAAGAAAACAGGACTAAATCTTCATAACCTTGAACTTGGCAATGGATTCTTAGATATAACATCAGAAGCACGAGCAACAAAAGAAAAAAATAGAAAAACTGGACTTCAGCAAAATTAGAAACTTTTGTACACTGAAAGACATAGAATTGTGAAAAGACAATCCAAAGAACGTGAAAAAAAAATTTTCAAGTCACGTATCTATCTGATAAGGGTATGGTATCCTTTTTTTTCGGCTGTGCCACACCACACAACTTACGGGATCTTAGTTCCCAGACCAGGGATGGAACCCGGGCCACAGCAGTGAAAATAAAATGCCAAGTCCCAACCACTGGACCCCCAGGGAATTCCCTAACCATAGCATATAAAAATCTCTTACAACCCAACAACAAGAAGACAATCCAATTTAAAAATGGGCAAAAGACTTGAACAGACATTTCTCCAAAGAAGGTATACAAATGGCCAATAAGCCCATGAAAAAGATGCTCAACATCACTATCATTAGGGAAATGCACACCAAAACCACAACGAGATACAACTTCACATCTGCTAGGATGGCTATTGAAAAAAAATTTTCTTGTTAAGAAAGAAAATAAGTGTTGGCAAAGATGTGGACTCAACCCTTGTACGTTGCTGGTGGGAATGTCAAATGGTACAGCTGCTCTGGTTCCTCAAAAAGTTAAAAGTAGAGCCACCATATGACCCAGCAATCCCACTCCTAGTACATACCCCAAAGAAGTGAAAACATGTACTCAAACAAGTACATGTATGCAGATGTTCCTAGTGCACTACTCATAACAACTAATGAGTTCATAAGATGTGGTCCATCTATCCACTGGACTATTTGGTAATAAAAAGAAACAACTTACTGATACATGCTACAACATGGATGAACCTTGAAAACATGATGCTGAGTGAAAGAAGCCAGACACAAAAGGCCATGTACTGTCTGATTCATTCCACTTATATGAAATGCCCAGAACAGGCAAATCCATAGATTGTTAAGACTGGTGGTAGCCAGGAGCTGGGGGGAGGCAGGAATTGAGGAGAAACTGCTCAGTGGGTGGGGGTTTTATCTTGCAGTGATGGAAGTGTTCTGAGTAGACAGAGCTGGTGGTTGTACAACACTGTGAATGTACTAAACAGCCACTGCACTGTTGACTTTTTAATTTTCAGCTGCATTGGGTCTTCGTTGCTGCGCGCAGGCTTTCTCTAGTTGCCGTGAGCGGGGGCTACTCTTCGTTGCGGTGCGCAGGCTTCTCACTGCGGTGGCTTCTCTTGTTGTGGAGCACAGGTTCTAGGCGCACGGGCTTCAGCAGTTGTGGCACGTGGGCCCAGTAGTTGTGGTTCAGGGCTCCAGAGCGCAGGCTCAGTAATTGTGGCTCATGGGCTTAGTTGCCCCACGGAATGTGGGATCTTCCTGGACCAGGGATTGAACCCGTGTACCCTGCATTGGCAGGCGGATCCTTAACCACTGAACCACCAGGGAAGTCTGAATTGTTGACTTTCAAATGGTTACTTTCTGTTATGTAAACTTCACTTAAGTAAACTTAAAAAGAGGAACAAACAGGTCAGTACAGGACAAACACATGCCATGTGCCTCAGGATGCAACACCCCAAGAAGGACACCACATCCTCCTGTGTGCCGTACTCCATCCTGGGACACACAACCCAAATCTCAAAAGACAAGGAAATGTCAAGACACGCAAACTGAGGAGCGTTCTAGAAAATAAAAGATGTGCTCTCTGCCAGACAGGCTGAGGGCCTGTTCCAGAGTAAAGGGGCCAAAGAGATGAGGCACCTAAATGCCACGCGTGCTTGGGGACTGGGTCCTGCACCAGCAAAGGTGCTTAAGGACATTATGGGGACACGCAGGTGGCTTCATGAGTGTGGCAGCTGTACCGTGGTCTCGTGAGGGAACAGCCTTGCTCTCAGATAAAGGGCATGATGTGTGCAGTCAGGAAAAGAGTGCGTGCACGTGTGCACGCACACTCATACACACTTGTTTGTTGGTCCCTGGGGAGAACCAGGCACCTGGGAGACAGGTACGGGGTCTTTTCACTGTGTACCCAATTCAAAAAAATCAGATAAGCCTTGACTGAGGAACGTTTTGCAAAAAAACTGCACTTTTGTAAACAAACTGCACAGTAGACTGAAGACTAAAGAGACGCGCCTACTAAACACAGCGCGTGGCCCTGGCTGGATTCTAGGTTTAGGAACAGGACGTCTCCGGGCAGCGGGGAGACGCCCTCCCGAGGGAGGTGCGGGATAAGTACTTAGGGGTGGGTAATACTGCAACTCACTTTCTGCTGGTTCCTCCCCAAAAACCCAAATGGGGAAAATGGGTTAGGTACAGCTTATGTGGGTTATTCACTCTACTCTTCTTGCAACTTTCCTGGAAGTCTGCAATTTTTCAAAACAGATAGTTGCAGGGAAAAAAATGAGAAAAAAACCCCCCAGAAGACCAACCTCTCTAGCCATCAACCTCAGGCCCTTTTAAGGGAGGCCTATGAAACCTTCCAGGAAAAGACAATCCCTGTATGATGGCACCTAAGAGATCCGGATTTCCTAAGCCAGAGTTGAGGCTGGTGCAGCCCTGAAGACAGCTGAAAGAGAGCAGCTCAGAAAAGAAGGCACACATAACTTCACGGATAAACACAGATGGAAAAACTGGCATCAAAATGTTCACCAACTGAATCTCTCACTGTCCCACATTAAGAGGATTATATTTTATGCACAATGGCAACAAGAACCTTGGAATGCTTAAGAATTAACTTATTAGCCACCAACACGCGCAACCTGCAAGAGGGAACCCATCAAGGGGAGAGACGTGTAGTGTTCCTACACAGGGAAGGTCAGGATGGTGAGCAGCCCCCAAATTAATCTACAAATCCAACACAATCCCAGCGAAAAGCTCAACACAGTTTTCACTTTTTTTAGATTATGATGGGAGTCAACAAGCTCCATAATCTAAAAAAAATTTTTATTTTATCTTTGGCTGCGTTGGGTCTCCGTTGCTGCACGTGGGCTTTCTCTAGTTGCGGCCTGTGGGCTTCTCATTGCGGTGGCTTCTCTGTTGCAGAGCAGGGGCTCTAGGTGCACAGGCTTCAGTAGTTGTGGCACGTGGGCTCAGCAGTTGTGGCTCGCAGGTTCTAGAGCACAAGCTCAGTAGCTCCATGGCATGTGTGATCTTCCCGGACCAGGGCTCGAACCCTCATCCCCTGCATTGGCAGGTGGATTCTTAACCACTGCGCCACCAGGGAAGCCCCTAAAAATATTTTTAAATTTATTTTAAAATTTATTTGAAGGAGAAGCTAAGAAAGCGTTTTGAAAAGTAGGAATGAAGAGATGTGCTCTACCGGCTCTCAGGTTACAAGTGGTGCAGCAGAGGCTCCAGGAATAGAGACACGTAAACAAAGGAATTTAACAAATAATAAAGGGTAACACTTCAAGTTGGAAGGAAGGAAGTGGTGCAGGGCCAGCGTGTCATGTACCTTAGAAAGAAAGCAGCTAAGGTCCTTGCGCGCGCGCGCACACACACACACGCTAAGACACACTTACACACTCTCTCACACCCCCTCGTACTTTCACGACGTAATGACAGAGAGCCCTACCAAGCTCTCAGACTACAAGAGAATGTTTATCTTAATTAAAAAGATAAAGATTAGACTGTACGAGAATAAAAAATTTCTGTATGACAATGCCCTTACAATTAAAGACAAAATTAAAAAATCACCGATAAGGGGAAAAGTACCTGCAATAGATTAATAATCTACGAAGAGTTTCCATAAACGAGTAAGAGGAAAGCATGGTGACTCAAGAGAAGAGAGGTAAACGGGGCAAAGGTGGACCCAGAAGCAGCAGCAGCCGACCCACACCTGAAAAGCCGGCCAAGCTAGGAAGGTGAGGACCACATGAAGCAAAGCCCTTCTGGTTTCCACCGTCAGCTCAGCAGCCCCCGTGAGTATGTGCTGTCAGTGCCAGGGCTGTTAGAACAGCCAGCGCACCCAGCCCCTCTCCTCCTTCCCACAAAAGTGCTGCTGGGGCACAGCCCTCAGGCTGCCATTCCTCCCATCCTCCTCCCCCACCACACACACACACGGAACCAAGGACACTGCCACCAGGAGCCAGGTCTGAAAGCCCATGAACACTTGAGCCAGGGAGGCCCCCACCTGGCCCCCCACACTCCGATCCCAGGGAGCTGTCAGAGGAGAGAGAGGGCAAGATGCATGAGGCCACCTGTGCTTTAAAAGGAACGTGCCTGCTGATGTGTTACAGCCACGTGCATAAAACTACACGTAAGAGTCTAGACGGGAGAAGCCTTCCTGCACTTTTCACAGGAGGGCTTTCATCTCTCAGTTGTGCACGGTGACGCCCACCCGCAGTCAGTGCCCAGGAGGAGAGCCGGGCCCCAGCAGCTCCCTTGGCCCCGCTTCCTGATGCCTCCTGAGCTCTCGGTGGCATCCTCCCAGGGCTGGCCCAGCCTCGGGCAGCCACAGCTGGAGGCAAGGGACCAGGTGACTCGGGAGCAGGGCCTGGAAGGGGGCCCGGCACCAGGCCACAGAGGCCTTGGTCTCCCTGAGGCCATGACCTGGAGGTGAGAATCCACATCTTTCTCCCAACGCACTCACAGCCACAGGGTCCACGTCCTCCCTCCTTCCGGCCCTGGCTCAACCTAAGCAGTCATGAGTGGGGAGCTCCAGGGGGCTGGTGACCACTGAGGCCCTACGTGGCCACTCCAGGGGAGATGGAGTCTCTTTCTCCAAAGAACTGCTGCTTGGAGTCTCCTGCACGTGGGGAGCTGCAGACCCCAGGCCTTGTCCCTTGTAATTGGGTAAGTCTTACCTCTTTGTCAAAGTCCTGGTCAGGATCAGACATACTTCTCAGAGGCACAGCCACGCCGGGCTCAGATCCACCTACGGAACACAGGCAGCCATTGATCATCTTGAGGAGAACAGGTCAGAGACGAACTGAAAGCCTGGAGTCCCAGCATCCAGGCCCCACCCTGGGTGCCCCTGGTACCTGCTGAGGGCCACGAGATGTAGGGCTTGTTCCTGGGTGGAGGCTGGCGGGACAGGCTGGCGGGAGCAGGGCCGGGCCTCTCCTCCTGGGAGCCCGGGGGCACGGCGCTCTGGGCAGAGAGAACAGTACGTCAGCACGTGAGCACGCCCTGGGGGAGCACAGCCGGGCCCTGGGCAGAGAGCGCAGTCCAAGTGCAAAGTCTGCAGCACGAGCAGGCCGGGGCCCTGGGCCTCGACAGGCAAAACGGGCTGGCAAGGACCTCTGGACAGTGGCACCAGGTCAGTTTTGAGCTAAGAATTGGCAATAGTGGCTTTAGGCCAAGTCAAATTCTACAGAAAACACATTTTTTAAGTAAAAAAAAAAAAAAAAAAAAAAAAAACCCCCACAAAATATGCTACCTGCCCATACTCAGATGTTTTAGCAGTCAACCGTTGACAGCTATTTCTCACAAACCCCTAACAGACTGAGATGGTGACAGACACCTCAGGAGCACACAGGCAGGAGCCACAGGGGAGCCGGGATGTGGGGAGGGCAGGGGACAGCACCCGCGGGCTCACCAGAGGCAGGTCCATGAGCACCTGCATCCCGTCGCCCGGGCCCATGTGGGCCACGTGGTTGAAGTTGGTGGGGTTGGAGATCATCTTGGATCTCAGCTCCGGGTCTCTGAGCATCTCTCTGGGGGAAGGAAACACCGTGAGGTTCAGGAAGGCGTCAGGGTCCTCTGGGCCCAGCACAGCCCCCAGCCAGCTCCTACCGCCGCTGCTGCAGCCTCTCCTCCTCCGGCACCTTGAAGACAAACCGCCTTTTGCTTCTTGTCCGCAGCATCTGCTTCCTGCTGTTGTCAGAGGTGTCGGGCACGTTGAGAGCCGCTCCTGCAGGACAAGGAAAGGCCGCTGTGGCTCCGTGGGGAGGGCCACGCGGCCGCTGGCTCCCAGGCAGGCCCCCGCCAGCCCCCGTCCTCTGCTCCCCCCGAGAAGGGCTCACCCGAGAACTTGCTCTTCAAGTAGATCAGGCGGGGAGGCTCGCAGTTGAGGAGGTTGAGGCTGCCCTCTGAGTTCAGGGGCCGGATCTGTGTTGGAAACCAGAGAGGGAGGCTGGCTGATGGGTGGGGAGGTGGGGTGGCCGGGGGAGGGGCCGGGCACCGCGGGGCCTTACCCTGCGCAGGCCGACTGTCTGGACCCACTCCATGGTGCGTACGTCGAAGACATCCACGCCATACTCGCTGTAGACCGTGACGTGCGCGGGGCTGCAACCTGGCGCACACGGAGCAGAGCGGTGAGCCCAGAGCCCACCCCCCAGTGCCGAGGGCCGCCCGCCCCGCGTGGGATGCAATGGCCCAGGCCGCAGGGGCCATGCCCCTCATTCTAGAGGGAACCTTCACTTCAAGGTTCAGACAAACAAAACGGACGTCTGAACGCTTTACCTCCACTCCTGAAACTAAACAGCATTTCAATACCATCGCCGTAGGTACCGAAGGTGACCTGTTTAAACACCCTTTAGCTTTCTTATACAACTACTGCAGAAGCCTGTCACCCTTTCAGGCTCAGCACATCTGAAATCCAGGCAGGGGCCCAATGTCCTGTTTCTTAAGGCAAATCCCTTCTTTCAGAGATGCCATAAGGTCAGATTTCTGGGTAAATATTTAAAATCTCCACCCAGAGACTACTGCTGGGCGGGCTCTGGGTAAGGACGCTGGCTTACTCTGGAGCTGCTTTCAGGCAGCCCTCCTGTAATCGGGTCTGAACACACACGCAGTAAAATGACAATTATTCTCCTGCGATGAGCTGGGGAGTTGGTGCTGTCTTTCCCCTTCCCCGCTAAGGGATGGGACATCATCAGGTCATGACGGAAAACCCTCCCAGCGAACCAGACGTGTGAGACTGAGGACTGGTGGCCCTGTGGCACCCGAAGTTTAAGGGGTCTTTCCCACGTTTAGGATAGCGGTAAAAAATATCTGAACTATCTGAGAGAGAGAAAGCAGCGGTGGAGGCTGCATCCCGCCATCCTGCCAGGGGAGGCGCAAGGTTGGGGTCCCAGCATGCTGTCATCACACAGCCTCGTCCGGGCTGGCACGCAGAGCTGGCAGGTGGCTCTGGCTCAGCCCTGGTTCCTGGTCCTTCTACCTTCCAGGGTTAATCTTCCTCGTGTTAACGCTTAACTGAAGATGTATTTCTAAAAAGCTTCTGCTGGGCTTCCCTGGTGGCGCAGTGGTTGAGAGTCTGCCTGCCGATGCAGGGGACACGGGTTCGCGCCCCGGTCCGGGAAGATCCCACGTGCCGCGGAGCGGCTGGGCCCGTGAGCCGTGGCCGCTGAGTCTGCGCGTCCGGAGCCTGTGCCCCGCAACGGGAAAGGCCACAACAGTGAGAGGCCCGCGTACCGCAAAAAAAAAAAAAAAGCTTGTGCTATGCTGCTATTATAGATTCCAAATGGGCTCTCTGATCACACCTGTTCTTTTGAACACAAAAAAAGAAAATAAAACAGGGTTTAGGAAACAGACAAAAAATGCTGGAACCAGTCACCAAATTGTCCCAGAAGTGACATGTCAGACAAACCATGAGGCCTTCTTTTTGAGTGCTACATGTGAAAAAGATGGTCAGAGAAACCAGAGGGCCCTGAAGTAACTCAGAGGACCTTCCCCTACATGGGGGCTTCTGGGGCAGCTCTTCTTGTGAGCACGTGGGGCTTCACCTGCAGGGAGCCAGGAGAGATCTGTGCGTATGACTTACTGATAAAGTGATAAACTGAGATGTCCAGTCTAAAGAAAAATTTAAACTAAAAAGTTAAATCAGTGGAGAGAACATGGGCCGTGAAGTCTGACAGATCCGAGACTAAAGCCAGCCTCTGCTGTGTGGTTTGTGCAGGTCACCTCACCTCGTGGCCCTCAGGGTCCTCCTCGGTAGGATGGGACCGATTAACGCACCCCCCCCCCAGCCCTGCCCCCCAACTAACAGGAGAGGGGGTGAGAACACACGCATGCTCGGATGGGGCTTGGGACAAGCAGGCAACACTTTTAGTTCTCCATACTCAAAATTACTGAATTACTTTTTGCCAGCTCTAAAACTGACCTGGCATCTGTACTGTGCGTGGGGTGAAACAAGAGAGCACAAAGGTGGAAAGAGAGCTGGAATCAGAGGAGAACGCAGGAACCTCGGGCGTCCCCGCCAGGTCACGCACGGTCAAGATTACAGAACACGGCACTCAGTGACCTGCATCCTGTCAGACGTTACCGGGTGGTCTTGAGGCCATTCCTGCACCGGCCGCCCATGAAGACGAGCAGGTGCGGCAGGGAGAGACCAGGAGGAGAAGCGCCAGGGCCAGGCCTCGGCCCTTCCTGCCGGCTCTGGCTGCTCGCACTGCACCCCAGGCCCTGGCCAAGGGCTAACAAGGCCGGGACACGTCCAGCGAGCCTCCGCCGGCTGAAGGCCGGCAGCTGCCCTCACGGGCCGGGCGCCTGGTCCCAGTGCCTTGGCTGTTCTGCCAGCTTGGTGAAGCCAGCAACGAGGCAGCCACAGGACTGTACCTTTAGGTAATTAAGGAAAAGCCGGACTCCCACCTCCCACCCCCACGACCTCAGCCCCTGCCAGCCTGAAATCAACACGTGCCTGCCCCGTGGCTGCCTATGTACTCCCCGTCCCTCTGGCCTGCGGGTGTCGTGATGCAGCCCACCTGCTATACTCTAGATCGAGCGGCCCGAATTTGAGGCTTAGGGTCTTTAAAAAGTGCTCAGACAGCAGGCCCAGCAGGAAGTGCCCCCCATGGAGTACGGACTCGAGGGCCTTGTGCCCAGCGCTGTCATCCACGCAGGAGGACACTTAACTGAGCCGATTAAGCGACAACTGTTCTCCAGAACAGCTCCTACCCCTTGGAACAATATCTGTCCCAAGAGGAACTCTGACCTGGACATCAGAACTGAGTATTTTCTGGTCACTGGAAACCTTTAGCTTGTTTTCATCACCGTGTAAGTTTATACATCATCACGAAGAACACCTTTTAAAACGTAAAACAGCGCAGGTCCTGTCTTCCCTTGGCCTCGCCTTTCCCCAGGGAGGCCAGCCGTCTCCGTCGGGCTCCTGGGCTGAGGGGCCCCTGCAGGGCCCGCGGGAGAGGAGGGCAAGCCCACTCCAACAGGCCCGGGGTGTGGCAGTGGGGACCACCCTGCCCCCCGCAGCAAGCCGCGGGGCCCGCATCTCCCGACTACTCAGCCAAGGGAGCTAGAGGACAAACCAAAGCAAATAGGACACATGCTGACCGGCGATGTGACAGCGGCAACGGGGTATGGCAACAGAAAACATATACATACTACAGGCAACGGGCGCCGCAGGCCACATGAGCTCCTGCGTGCGTGACCTCCGACCTTGTGGGTCCACGTACAGTCCCATGTGGCTGAAGCAAAGCAGGTACTCCTCACTTTTGAGCTCCACAGCACAAAGGGCATCAAAAGACTGTTGTGAGAGGAACGTTAGCGAGGGGTCATTGGGATTTACCAGGTTTAGAGCCTGCCCATCTCCCTGGGTGCTCAACAGAGAGAACCCGGAAGGGTAGCCAACACAGAGCTTGTCCTTGACCACGGCCATCCACTGCACATTGCCAGGGGCCACAAGCTCGCTGAGCTTCCTGTGGAAAGGCTTAGTTCTCTGGACCTCATAGCAAAGGACCAGCCGCTTCACCGCCGCGAACAGGCAGGTGGGGCCGCTCTTCAGCGCCCCGGTCGCCACGAGCTGGCAGCCTTTTGTCTCCGGAAGCTTGATGTCCACGCTGCTCTCCACGCCGTCGAAGGAGGACCATGGACACAGGTGGACGTGGTGGTTCCGGCCGCAGAGGAGGACGGCGACTCTCTCTTTGGGGGCAAGCTCGATCTGGTACACTTTCTTGTAGTCGGCCACGCGGACGATCACTGCAGGATGGGGGCGAGAGCGTGAGGCCAGGGCCTCTGCTCGCACCCCACCAGGAGCGCCCCCTCCTCGTCCTCTCACACACACCCCTGGCGCCAGGGCCCTGGCTGGGAGGTGCCAAGGGCAGTGAGGCCCTGCGTGGGTGGATCTGGACGCCCTTTCAGCTCAGCCCTGAACCCAGGAACCATGTTTGGAAAACAGAAAACCTCAATGGATCCTTGGATAAACTCGCTGAAGGCTCCCACCTGCTCACTGGGCCCCTAGACCAACCCAGGACCCTCGATACCCTAACTGGGGCAGGGCCTCCACTTGGGCTCTGAGCGAGAGCCGGGGGTCTGGACCCCGAGGGACAAACAGCCCGCGGCAGCAGCCACCATCCCAAGGCCACACGTGTTCACCCTCCTTCCACTGTGCCAGTGTGCCGGGACCCCAGGCCCGTCAGGAAGGGACCACCGCCACCTCGGGGGAACTCCCTATTCCTTGGGGGAGGCGCCCAGAGCTGGGACCAGGGCGGTGGAGCAGGGAGACATGGGGGTACTTTTGATTTTTCTTCTGGGAAGAACGAAAGGTCAAAATTTGAAGCAAAGGAAGGCGAGTTTTGGTAAGGCCTCGGTGCACCCAGGAATTAAGGAAGCATTTCTCCTCCTGGGAAGCTCTCCCTGCCCCGACTCCTTGCTCAGTCCTCTCCCTCAAGGGCCTGATATACACGGCAGTCAGCTCTCCACCAGCCCTCGAGGCTGGTCTCTGCGTTTCACTGGACCCGCCGGGTGGGCCCTGCCCACAGCCTTCGGGGCTGGGGGACACGAGGCAGACAGTTACTGACCACCTGTCTCGGTTGCGGCGCGTTCTTCTTCTCAGCCGCTGGCCTTTCCCTTTCTTCATAACGCTCTCTGACGCGGTCGGTGACTTACTGCTCTCATCCAGGGGATCCATCTTAACCCTACACCTTGCCACCACTGACCCTGCACGCGTGGCGCTCAGCAGGTGGCCCGAGCGCCTGGCTCACTCACCGTCCCGGGTCACCTCTATGACGTAGAGCCCTTCCTCGAGACCGACGGCAATCCTGTCCCCGTCTGCGAACAATGTAAAGCGGTCAGTACTGGCGCGTGGGCCGTCTGCTTCCGAAGCGGTGGAGGAGCTACCAAACAGGCCACACGGCTGCGCCCGCAGGCGGCCGGGACACGGAGAAACGCACCCAGGATGGCGGCCGTGAGGACGGCCTTGATGAGGGGCAGCGAGCTGTCGTAGGCCTCCTGCGGGACGTGCACCGCCAGGCCCCTCAGGCGGTTCTTGTGGAGGATGGCCTGCAGGCCTTCCAGGATCCCCACCCACTTCCTCTTTTCGTTCTCGTTCTCTGTCAGGACGAGCAGCGAGCTGGTCTTAGAGGGTGTGCCTAAGAGAGAGGCCGTCACCTTCACGACGGAAAGCAAAACAGACAGAGAAGAGCCGTAAGACAACTGGACACACCAGACCGACGCCACGCGGCCTGCGGGGGTGAGGGCAGGGGCTGCTGCCCGGAGAGCTCGCCTCCGCGGGCCGCCGGGGTCCTGGTCCAGCCCGCCCACGGGCCGCGACAGCCCGGCTCTCACACGGCGCCCGCAGCCCGGCCTCGCCAGAGCTCAGGTGACTCGGCTCTGGCCAGAACTGCGGTTCACTGTTCGCTCGAAAGCCGCCTTCTTGAATGCTCCGATCACAGCTGAGAAACAGACTCTCAGAACACGTCGAGGGACAACAGGATCTCAAACAAACGACTTCCCTGTGGGCGCTCCCCAAACACTTACCGGGACACGGGACAGCCTTAGTTGCTACAAATCATCCTTTAGGCACACAATGATGGGAATTTTCTGTATTTGTGTACAGAGACAGTTTCTGAAGAGATGTGATTTAACAGAAAGTGATCCACAGACTTGGTTTTGTGGTCAACCAAATTTCTCTGTACTTATAAAAATTCCCAGTGGAGGGGGATCCACAACCTTCTAGAAGCTTCCTGACGCCACAGCATCTAACACTAGCTCAGCAGGGGACACTCCAACTCAGCCAGCGAGGCCGCTGATAAGCAATGTCTACTGATTTTTTCCCGGCTTTGCTCCAGTTAATGGCCAACGAGTCCTCAGGAGGGAAGCTGAAGGGTCCATTTCATCTGTAGCCAACCGTGTGTCAGCCTCCAGCATCTAGTGCACTGGACTGGAGCAGCCGGGACACAGGCCGAGAAGGGAGGAGGGAGGACCGGACACTGGGGAGACAGGGCTCTGCCATGTGCAGAGAGGGTCTGTTACCCAGTACGGGGAGGGGGACGGGGGACACGGGACACATCGACAGGTGTGAAGGATCTGGAGAAACGGGAGGTCCGCTCTGGATGTGCGCGAGCCCCTTGCTACAAGGCAAGGAAATGCTCACAACAGTCCTTATATTTTAACCACATGGAGTTTTTCTTTTTTTGGCCGCACCACCTGGCATTCGGGATCTTAGTTCCCTGACCAGGGATTGAACCCGTGACCCCTGCAGGGGAACTGCGGAGTCTTAACCACTGGACCGACCACTGGACCTCCGGGGAAGTCTCCCTACGGACTTTTTATCGTTACTGAAACGTCTCTAAAAAATTGGAAAGAAAACATACCCTGAATATACACGGAATATCTCGGCGTGAAGCGTGTATGACGTCTGAAGCCAGGACTGAGCTCACAGAGAACTCTTCATCTCTGGTAAGAAATAACACGTTCAGAATATCGGAAAAGAGACACGCACACAGGACCCTGTCCTCCACCCTTTAGGAACGTTATGAGAAAGGATACTTTCTAGAATACAAAGGAGGCTCCTCGCCTCCACCAGGATAAGAAACGCTTATAATGACAAAGCCAACAAACAAAAGACAAGAATCTTGCATGCGTTTCAACGATTAGGGACGAATGAGAATAAAACCACCTTCCTGAGTCACACTGTTCTATACTGTGCCAGACTGTTCCACAAGTACAAACATACCACCCACATCTTTGCTTTGGCCTGTACCTGGCTATAAACGGGAATAAAATGTACTGAGATAACCACGGAATCACCTCCAGTTCGCTCTAAACCCTGGGCTATGAGCAGCGAGCGTTACGTCTCGGGACACCTGCCAGTGGTCTCGTCACTGCTGGGCCAGGGGCACACCTGTGTGCAGCGAGGGGTGAGCAGGATCACCCGGGGACGTTTCCAAGTCGCAGGTGCCCAGCTGTCCACCCCTGCCCCCATGGGTCCCCCAAATACCGATGCTGGAGAATGAAGCTCCAGGCCAGGCCCTAGCCCTGGACGGGTGCCATACCGTGTGGCACCGGGGCGGGGGGTGGGGTGACAGAGGGACGGGCGCTCCACCTTGTGAGAAGAGGATGTGGCAGGAGCGACAATAGCTCTGCCCGCCAGGCCCTGAGCTGAGCACACCCTGTCTCTTCACTTGCTTAACTAATCTTCCCAACAACCCTCCTACCTCACAACGTTGCTATTATGTCCATTTCAGAGAGTTAACCACAGAGAAGGTGGGGAGGGGAGGGTGCTGTGCCTTTTCGTATGTGGATGGCAGGAAGGCATCTGACCAGAGATGGAAGCCCTAAGAGACGGTGCCACTCAGCAAACGCTGTGGCCACACGAAGACAAGGGCTCACGGAGACAGAGCACAGACTACCTCAGGCTGTGCAATGTGTCTCTGGGATCTTTTCTTATTAGATGCCTATTTGGCAAATCTTTCAGGGCAAAAACATTCACAGCAGGAGAGTTTCTCGCAGCTACCTGCTTTTGGAGCTGCCCAATAATTAAGGGCGTGAAGGCAGAAATGGGGTTAGAGGCTACCAGGCAACAAACTCACTCTCAGATATAAAAGTCAAGTAAACCTCCTAGAACGAGGAGAGACTACACCACACCGACCTGAGGTCTAGGACTTGGCTGGCCACGACGCCAGGCTGGGTGGACTTGCCCTCGGGCAGGTCGTACAGAAAGAGCTTGCAGTCACAGACCACTGCGTAGGCCCGCTGCCACCCCTTCTTCACCCCGGTCGGCTTGGGGACCTGCAGATCAAAGTAACCATGTTCCTCTGGGCCAGCGGTGCCAGCCACAACACGGCCGGGCAGCGGGAAGTGGAGGTGGCAGGCCCAGGAGACTTCTTGGAGGCAGCTGCTGTGCAGTGGCCCACTCCTAGCTGCGGCACGGCCAGTCCAGGCCGGCGGCAGAGCTGGGTCTGGGCCCAGGATGACTAACTAGGGCAGTGCTGGGGAGGGGCTCTGCCCACGACAGAATGTGACGCAGGGGACAGTGCAGACAGCTCCACGAATGGGTGTGTTCACAGCAGACATGGAGCATCGTGGAATACTGGGCCGGGCACAGCGCCTTCAAATGCCGCTTGGCTTTGAAACCTTACGCGCATCAGCCCAGGAGGTAGGGACGAGAGGCCCCGGCTGATCCTGAGTGTGTTTCTGGGGGGCTCCTCAGGACCCCAGGAGGGGAGGGCTCCCAGGACCGGCATGTGGGTTGCTTCATGCAGCAAAGGGACCTATTTCCAGGGCAGCTGGGCATGGCCGTGGGTCACCAGGCTGGGTCGCCTGCCTGGGCAGGCAGCGGGGTGAACGTCCTACCTTTACGTAGCCCTTGTAAGCCGTTCCTATGCCTCTCTGTACGTCCACACCAAGAGGCCGCTTGGACTGCTCGGGGGGTATGGGGCACACCTGGGGAGCGCTGTCCTTGCAAGACACGTGGCAGGCAAATGAGCACACTGCGAAAGCATAGAACACACTGTCAGACCTGCGCCCCCAAAGCAGCAGTTGCCTCAGACGTGCGTGGCACCCCAAGAGGGCAACAGTTTTTAGAGCAGTTCCCACAAACACTCAGGGTACGCTGGCATCGAGCAACTTTTCCACACGCTCACTAGCACCCGCTGGGGGCTGGCGCCTGTGCTCGGGGGCTCCGGCCCCAGGCTCGTCACACTTCTCACCGCGGGACCTCGGCTGGCCACGCATGACCGCCCCGCCCCAGCACAGGGCAAGAGCACAACACAGAGGCCTAAAATGCTAACAATGACAAACTAGCAGAAAAGAGACCAGACGGTGGTGCTTCTCTCTGAATGACTCGATAGTGGAAGATCGTAAAGTTCCTTTACTCTCTGCTTTTCCTCATCTTGGAGAGTGGACGTGGACGTGGACGGGACGTGGACGCTACATTTCGTAACAAACAAGGACCAACAGACCCCCCTGGCTGCCCCAGAGCAGCGCGCTGTCCACTGCAGCGTGATCTCAACTCAGAGACCTTCACCGAGCACTTGTAAAGCCAGAGGAGGAGCATGTGCCCTGGGCCTCGCCGGCCCTCACCGTGACGCCCACGCCCGGCCCCTCCTGGCTCGCAGGCCGCACTCACCCTCGCAGGCGTAGCCCTGGCGGATCAGCCCCACCATCAGGGAGGTGCAGTGGCTGCACTGCGTGGGGCTGGAGAAGGACTTGATGCTGAACTGGTGCGCTTTCGGCTGCAGGAAGAAAGTCAAGGTGGTGACGCATGGGCGGTGGGGGCCGCGGGCGTGTCTGCTTGTAACCAAGCGTTCCGACAACTGGAGCGCGCCCTGGAAAAGCTGAGCCACACGCTTTCACCACGACGTGCGCGGCTCCTGGCGTGACCACACGCACGGAGCCTGAGCCAGGAAATGAGTCCACACGTGCGGCCTTAGTGAGGACCCTCGCTGCCCACACCAGCGACGCTGGCCGGGCTGGGGCACCGTGGTGACTCGAGCCCCTTGCCTGCCAGAGGCTCTGGGGATGGCCTGGGCCATGTTTTGGAGTGGGCTGCCACCCACGGCAGCTTGTTCCTCCCAGCAAGAGTCTGGAAAGACCCAATGCTCCTTGTCGGGAGAACAGACACAGAACACCATGGACAATGGAAGCAGAAGCCCAGCCAGCGTCCAAGAAACTTAACACGGCAAATGAAAGGATTCATTTCAGGGGCACGTGAAGATGTGGAACCATTTGTAGGAAGCAAGGGAGTGACTGACACAAAATCCAGAGAGCAGTCCGATCCCTGACTCCACGAGGATCGTACTCCAAAAGCCAAGCCGTTAGCTGGTCTCAAACAAATTCAAGCCCCCTATCTCTAGCTGGCATGGCTGTCTGTGACTGAAGCCTCAAAAAAGACCATGTCGGGCTTCCCTGGCGGCGCAGCGGTTGAGGGTCTGCCTGCCGATGCAGGGGACGCGGGTTCGTGCCCCGGTCCGGGAAGATCCCACACACCGCGGAGCGGCTGGGCCTGCGCGTCCGGAGCCTGTGCTTCGCAACGGGAGAGGCCACAACAGTGAGAGGCCGGCGTACCGCCAAAAAAAAAAAAAAAAACACCACGTCTACATTAAAGAAATAAAAACATCTAGTACATAATGGCCAGACACCTGCTAAGCTTGAAACCAGGGCCCTGTCACACCTCAAAGGCATGACCTATGCTGAACCCGTGCGTACTGATGGCATAGCTCTCCAAGACACATTTACGAAAAAGACAAGTTATGAAGCTGCACACTGAGCAGAATTCCATTCACGCTGAGGAAGAAGTGCCTCCCATAAACCACGCGGTTCTCTGAGGCTCAAAGTGCAGCCGGATAAATGGGGACAAATGTGGAGAAGGGACTTACTGGGCACTGAGCACAGAGTGGCTACCAGTGCACTTGGAAATGCGGTCTGGGGAGTGAAGACAGAGGGCTGCGGAGGTTAAACTCTGAAACCAGCCAATTAAAATGCATTCATGTCTCATTGGTTTAATCGAGAAAACACAGGGGGCTTCCCTGGTGGCACAGTGGTTAAGAGTCTGCCTGCCAATGCAGGGGACACGGGTTCGAGCCCTGGTCCGGGAAGATCCCACATGCTGCGGAGCAACCAAGCCCGCGCACCACAACTACTGAGCCCGCGTGCCACAACTACTGAAGCCCGCGCGCCTAGAGCCCGTGCTCTGCAACAAGAGAAGCCACCACAATGAGAAGCCTGTGCGCTGCAAGGAAGAGTAGCCGCTGCTCGCTACAACTAGAGAAAAGCCCGCGCACAGCAATGAAGACCCAACGCAGCCAAAAATAAACAAACAAATTAATGAATTAAATATATTTTTTAAAAAGTATAGAAAACACAGGGTCCTGATGCTTTCTGGATCACACACTACTCAGAACAAGACATTACTGTGTACGTGAAAATACTAAGCTCGTCTTATTTACGCAGAAGTTGTCTAAATCCGAGAAGGCCCCCCGGGGAAGAGCAAGGTTCCTCCTACCTTTGGTCCCGCCAGAGCGAGGGTCTGTGCGGTGGGCAGCGGCATGGTGGGTGGCCTCTGAGGGGCCCGAACCACGTCCTGGGGGGCAAGCGTGGACAGGTGAGCACTGTCCTAGCTCAGCACGCCTCTTACACAGCAGAACCGATTAATAATGAACAGTCCTGCATTTTAATTTACTATATCGTTGAGACACCTGTCAAAGCATCCCTCATCTGGCTGATGCACTGCCAGTAATTCTCAAACACAAGCCGGGCTTGGAGTGACAAGCTGTGAGGCATCAGGGCAACTTCTGTTCGAGGGCCCGCGAGGCGCATGGATGTGGGGGCAGGGGGCAGACCCCAGGGCTCTTGGGATATCAACAGGGCAATACTCTCACCTCCTGCTGTTCTATGTTTGCGGCCACAGAGACTGGTGGGGACGCCTCTGGCTTTGGAGCTTGTGTTTCTTGCTCACTAGTTGAGCTGGTCTGTGAAAACAAAGGCAGAGAAATACCGTGGGAATAAAACAGCTTATTCTGCAGAATTTAGACTCTAACTACATGTTCTTTATTTAAAAAGTGCATTTCCTTGAGGACCTAAAGTCTCAGCACTGGTCCTCAGTCCTGGGACGTCCTGCCACAGACCCCACCTCACTCACAGCTGTCTTACCTTCTCTGAGGCCTCTGCCCCCGGCGTTCTAAGGCTGGGGTGGCGACCACATGGGAGGGTGGACTCTGACAAGTCACAACGATCGCCAAAGGCCTCACCCTCCAACTGCAGCCCGGACCCCCACCACCCCCACCCCATCCTCCGGCCCCAGCCATTTAAGGGCAGGAACAGGAGCTGCCAACCCTCCGAGGTCACTCAGCAGTGATTTTACTTGGCACCCAGGAGCCCTAAGATCAAGTAGCTACGTGCTCCATAACCTCAACTCAGGGATCGAGAAAAAATACTAACGTCAGAAAAGGTCTATGGGGGCTTCCCTGGTGGCACAGTGGTTGAGAATCTGCCAGCTAACGCAGGGGACATGGGTTCGAGCCCTGGTCCGGGAAGATCCCACATGCCGTGGAGCAACTAGGCCCGTAAGCCACACCTACTGAGCCTGCGCATCTGGAGCCTGTGCTGTGCAACAAGAGAGGCCGCGATAGTGAGAGGCCCACGCACCGCGATGAAGAGTGGCCCCCGCGTGCCACAACTAGAGAAAGCCCTCGCACAGAAACGAAGATCCAACACAGCCAAAAATAAATAAACAAACAAACAAACAAAAAACACTTCTGAAAAAAAAAGGTCTACGGACCTGTGACCAGAAGTAGGAATTTCCCTGGAAGCTTTATGACACAGGGAAGCAATGTTGTGTTCTGCTAACTCAAGATTCCCAATTTACTTCCACAATTTGAAGCTCAAGCTGCACTCTAAAACCTCCTAAAAATGACTTCACATTCATGAGTGTTCCTGATTCTAACATTTCCTCATCACCAGCAATTACGATTTACACAGATGCACATATACAGTTTACAAAGCTTCATAAGTGTGACACGGGAGTAGCTGGGTAGGAACCTACAAGAGCAGTTTACAGCTGTTATCTTGTGTTCCGAATCGAAATCCCATTGAACCAAATCAGAGGAACACTTTCCGACGGCTGGAATTAATTAGGCTGCTGTCTAAGGAGCCAAATTCAGATGGGAAGGCAGCACATACACAAAAAACACTCACACAACTGTGTTCTCCAAAATATTTGAATTTGTAAGCAAACTCACAAGGGAAAGGCTAGAAGATCAATTAGCTACAAGTATAAGCAAGCTTCTCCCATAAATAAGGTATGCTAAATGAGTTATCGTTCCATCTTCAGATAAACCAAGGGCAAAACACCATTAAGTCATTTAATTTTTGCAGGGTACCAGCCCCACTAGCTCCATTCAGTTGCTTAATTAATCACTGAAGGAGGAGAGGTGCGCACCCAGTGCCGCTCTGCTGGCGTGAGCGGGGGCGCAGGGAGCCGGCGCCGGCAGCGACTTCCTCCTTCCAAGAGGCTGGCGGAGAGCAGGAGGTGACAGAGCCCTCGGTTGCGACAGACGGGAGGAACAAAACCGTCATTCCCACCCAATAAAAACTTGCGTGAAAATGTACTGATTCACTCACTGTGGCAAACGTTTCTAGTATCAACAGCAAGCCTAATACGGGGAAAGCAGAAGAGAAGCTTCAATCAGACATTTCTCATGTCTGGAAACCCTCCGAGCACACTCAGACTGACCGAGGATTGTTTTCTTTCCATCAGTAAATGTCCTTCCTACTTAAATCACAGGGTAAGTGAGGGACTAAAGCATGAAAATGGCAGGGGTACTGGCTGCACAGGATGAGGGTCAGAGGTCAGAACCTCTGCCGCCACGCTGAAACCGCTCCGCTGGCCGCCCACTGAGATGCAAGGCTGGAGCCAGAAACCACCTGCCGCCACACGGATCGCTATGCTGTCCACTAGTTTTACAGAAAAGCCACTGCTGTCCGCCCCACTCCCCCACCGTTAACAACCCGAGTCTTTGCTTCTCGGGAGTCTGTCAGACGACGGTGTCTGACTGTGCAGGGCCAGGAGAAGGCACCAGGCTGAGCAGCGGCAGGTTCTGTACGTACCGCGGGTGTGAACGGTTGCATGTATTTGCCTCTTAAAAACTGAGGACTTCAGGGAAAAGGCAGCATCACAAATTTGATTAAAAAAACCCTCTTGACAGGTGAATGTGAACAGGTGTGTGCCCAGAATGGTGGGGGCAATACAGATCCGCCTGGATTTTCTAACAAGTGATCTAGGCAAGGATCATGGTCATCCGCTAACCCACGGTGACCGCTGATTGCTCCCAGGGCCCTTCCCGGGGTGGGGTCTGGTCTGGCAGACACCACCCCCACCTAAGGGTCAAGAAGCTTAGCGTCCCCCGTGCTGAGCAAACTGGCCTCCGCTCACAGGGAGAACACACCATCTCCCGTGCAGAGTTCACATCAAGATGTTCAACCCACATCAAGAGGAAGAGTGGAGGGCCTTCTACAAGACAACTGGTCTGGACACTACAAAAATATCAGTGCTATAAAAAACAAAGTGGGGGGTGGGGGAGACAGGGGCACAGCTCCAGATTAAAGGAGACCAAAGAGACACGAGCTCTGGCTCCTGAGCGGGAGGGAAGGCAGCTGCGCGCTGCGGCATCAGTGCAAACCATCCCCGCGTGGTGACGGCACTGTGCATACGCAGGGGAACGTCTTCAACTCAGGAAAGAAACGCTGGAGTACTGACTGTATTAGGGGTCACGATGCCTGCAACCCGCACTCAAATAGCTCAGGGGAAAAGGTCCATGTGCATGTGGAGAGAGAGAGAGAGAGAGAGAGAGAGAAAGCAAGTGCAGCAACATACCAGGTGAAATACATACGTTCACTGTACTATTCTTTCAACTTTCCTGCAGGTTTAAAATTTTCTAATAGAAAGTTAGAAAACAAAAGCAACGGCAAACATCAGAAGTCCCATTAATGAGATTTCCCTTCACTACCTTCCCGTTGTGGCTTGCTTTAAGGGGCTGCTGGGAAGGGCCCATCCCTGCAGTTGGGCAGAGATTGTCCTGCCTCCACGGAGTGATGTGAAGAATGGGCAGCGGAAGAGGAGGGAAGCGGGATCCACTCAGACCAGCAGCCGCTCCCCAAGCTGGAGGGGCTGCTCTGGGTTCCTCCTGTGCGGGTTGGGTCTCCCTGAGCAGAGGCGATGAACTCCAGCACCAGGACTGCAACAGGGGCCCGGGCCGGACTGTTCTTCCAAGCCACCCACCTCCGCCCCGGGGAGGCTGCACCGTACTGAAACGGGAACACGACCGGCTCATTCTTCAGCGTAAGAACTTGTGGTTTAAAAACTGCCTGAAATATTCAGCACACAGGCAGAAGCTGGTGTGGACTTCCTCCCGGAAGATGCCAAGCACCCTCTTACCCTCCATCTAACTTGAAGGGCCTCTCTGTGAACGCCTCAAACACCCTAACTGCTTCCAACCATACACGTTTAGCCCCTGGACAACTGCAGGGTCGGCACACCTGAGCTAAACTGCCAGGGGCCAATGTACTGTGGGTTTGTGGCCCCGCAGGTGGTCAAATCACAGCAAGCAATTTCTAACTTGTCATCAATTCATCTGTCACTTTAAAAAAAAAAAAAAAAATTACTTACTCTAAACGTCAGATCGTGCGCAAGAGGTGCAGTGTTGAAGTACTCAAAAATAGAATCCTGAAAATCTGGAAGTTTGAGTCCTGTAAAAACAAAACGAGACTAGTCAAGGTAAAAAATTTAAGATGCAAAGACTCAGTGTCATCGAGATATCAATTCTCTGTCAGTTAAATGATAAATCTGAGAGAGTAACCAAGGAAGACTATCCGGAAATCTCTAAAAATGAGGGGGTGGGTGGGGGGAGGAGACCTACCAGATACTAAAGCAGATTCATTAAAGCCTCTCTAATTAGAATCGGGGGGTCTCTGCCCATGGACAATGAGCAGGGGAGAAAATCCAGGAACAGCCCCCAGTGCCCACAGTAATTAAACTTCAGCTATGATGAGACCCACATCTGAAATCAGTAGCGAGGGGAACTTTTTAATAACTGGTACTGGACAACTAACTAGCCACAGGAAAAAGATAAAACGGGGTTCGCCCCTCAAACTGTATGTCATAGTAAATTCCAGATACGTCAGTAATCTAAACGTTAAAAGTGAGACTATGCAAGCGCCAAAAGAAGACATGGACGAATTACTTGAGCAACTGGGACTTGGGGGTATTGCCCTATGACTCAAAAAAGGGAAAAAAACTGATAAATTTGACACACACAAATTTTAAAAAACAACAATAAAAACACCTTACGCTTGGCAAAACAACAACAACAACAGCAAAAAACCATCATAAACAAAGACAAAAGACAAGCTAGGAAAAATATTTGCAACTTCTGTCAAACAAAAGGTTCTAGTCCTCAATAGACAAAAAGCTTCTAAAAATTAAGAAAAAGCCCCAACTTGAATTTTAAAAAACGGGCAGAAAACACAGACACATAAGTCACCAGAATAAGAAATACAAATAGCCCTCAAACATATGGAAAGATGTGCAGTCTTGCTCATAATAAAAAAAAATGCAAATGTGGTGCTACTTCTCACCCATTCAGAGTAAGATCACACTTTGTGGGAGAGGCTCTGGGGCAGGAACCCTCGCCTGCACTCTGGTGGAGACACAAATGCACAAGCATCGGAGCAGAATCCAGCACTGTTGAGGCTACGTGTACGCATGCTTAACCTTTGACTGGTAATCCCACTTCTGGAAACCAATCCCCAAAACACACGGACAGAAATAGGAAACGCTATATGCACACAGCTACTCACCGCAGCACTCTGGGATAGCAAGAGACCAGAACAGCCCAACACCCAGCAGGGTGCTGTGCTGTGCTGGGCAGGCCTTTGTGAAGTCATGGGGCGGGCGGGGGGGACACAACTGTCTAATTATACAGGTACAGGTATTTGCTTTATATTTTCAAGGTGAAACAAAGGAAGAATAAACCAAAACCTGTGGCCCCCTCTGGAGAAAAGCATCTTTGAACAAACTCTACTTCAGAATTTGGACTTTGGAATTATGCTAAGTGCTTTCTTTATGTAACTAAAAACTATTAAACCTAAAAGAAATGAAATCTAAAATAAAACCATTTCATTAAAAAACGTTTATATTTAAATAATTCAGGGGCTTCCCTGGGTGGTGCAGTGGTTAAGAATCCACCTGCCAATGCAGGGAACACAGGTTCGAGCCCTGGTCCGGGAAGATCCCACATGCCGTGGAGCAACTAAGCCCGTGCGCCACAACTACTGAGCCGGCGCTCTAGAGCCCGCGAGCCACAACTACGGGAGCCCACGTGCCTAGAACCCGTGCTCTGCAACAATGAGAAGCCACCGTGATGAGAAGCCCACGCGCTGCAATGAAGAGTAACCCCCACTCTCAACAACTAGAGACAAGCCTGCGCACAGCAATGAAGACCCAATGCAGCCAAAAAAAAAAAAAAAAAAAAAAATTCAGAGGCGTTGATTCTAATTTACCAGTATCTGCTCTAAACTTTTCTTCCATCTTCTTCTTCAAAATTTCCATTTCTTCTAATAATTCTCTATTCTTGGCTTCGGAATCCTTTAGTTTGCTAAAATGAAAAATAAACAGCTTTAAGTGCCCAGAGCCCAGGTCATCTCTGTGCTGGCTCAGAGAGTGTCAAGACGTTGGGGGGCGGGGAGGGTGTTTAACCCAGGTGCCTGGGAAAGCGGCAGGGGAGGCACGACAAATACCCCTGTTCAGACACTTCAAAACTGCAGACTCTCGTGTTCTCATTTTTTCCTGAAAACCCTAATGCGCACAGCCGCCAGGAGGTGAAGTGCTCTCACATTCCCGTGCGCCCAGGTCTGACAACACCGACTAAGGCCCGCCCCCGGGGCCCAAGGCCCCGCAGGCACCTTTCAAAGGAGAGATTCGTGCCCTTGACCTTCCTCAGCTCCTCCTGGACCAGCTGTTTGGCCCGGATCTCCGCCTCTAGAGCTGACTGCAGTTCCAGGCGTGCAGACATGTCCAGCTTCTGACTACGGCGAACTTTCCAAAGGGGATCCTGTAGAGATCGATGCAAATATTAAAAATACATTCTTAGGGCGTCCCTGGTGGCGCAGCGGTGGAGAGTCCGCCTGCCGAGGCGGGGGACGCGGGTTCGGGCCCCGGCCCGGGAGGATCCCACGTGCCGCGGAGCGGCTGGGCCCGTGAGCCGTGGCCGCTGAGCCTGCGCGTCCGGAGCCTGTGCTCCGTGGCGGGAGAGGCCATGACAGGGAGAGGCCCGCGTACCACAAAAAAAAAAAAACAACAAAAAAAACATTCTTAGCTATGTACTTGTTTAACGAAATTCATGCTAACAAATAAGTAATTCACCTTCTTTGAATCTTAAGCTCTTATTATATTTAAGTATCAACTCTCAGATGTTATTAAAGTCCATGGGATCCAACTTTAGTTTTCTGACTTCTTTCTTAGAGGTCTTCTAAAGAATAAACTTTACAGGGCTTTTCTTCCTTTAAGAATAAAACTGATCCTATACTGTAATTTCTACATGGCTCCACTACACTCTTTTACAAATTTAAGTTACATTCTAGGATCACAGTTATCTTATTTTTCCTACGTCTTGAAACATTTTGCTATTTCATCATCTTAGTAACTATGTCATCACTCATCAATTATTCCTACCTATGATAAAAAACTAAAATAATAACAGAAAGGAAGAATGATGTAATGACCTAGAAGGTTGAAGCCACAGTGAAATAAACCAGCTTGAGGACAGCATTCTTCCATTTTCTTATTGAGCTGCCTGATGTAACCTCACCGACTTTCAAGAGCATAAGAGAAATCTGGAGAGATTATCTTGTAGACTCTTTTTTTGGCTTTCACTGAATGCTGTTAAGAATTTTTCATTTTTCCTCCATGACAAGAAAGAGGAGAAAACAGAGAGAGATGGCTCACAAGCAGTAGAGGGTACGGAGGAGCAGAGCAGGGCTCCATCTAGCGGTGACAGCGGAACCAATAAGCTGAGAGAAGTCTCAGGGGACCACATCCTAGACGAACTTTCTCAAGAACGGATAAGTGAACAGACAACACACTTCTAAGGACAATACACTCCTAAGGACATTCTCATCCAGTTAGTCCTTCAGCACGAAGAACTATCCACACTGTATTGTGCAACAAGAACCTCAACGGGGGCTTCCCTGGTGGTGCAACGGTTAAGAATCCACCTGACAATGCAGGGGACATGGGTTCAATCCCTAGTCTGGGAAGATCCCACATGCCACGGAGCAACTAAGCCCGTGAGCCTCAATTACTGAGCCTGTGCTCTAGAGCCCACGTGCCACAACTGCTGAAGCCTGTGCGCCTAGAGCGCATGCTCTGCTACAAGAGAAGCCACCACACCACAACGAAGAGTAGCCCCCGATCGCCCCAACTAGAGAAAGCCCATGCATAGCAACAAAGACCCAACGCAGACAAATATTAATAAATATAAATTTAAAAAAAAAAAAAAAAACAATATCAACAACCCCATTTTGCTAAAAGGACATATTCTTTCATCTTTTATGAGGCTTGTGCACAAACTTTATTTAATGCAGTTTATAAATGCCAGTGTACTTGTAAACGTGACTGGAAGAAAAGAAAAAAACAGAAACAAAAAAATTTACTGCTCATTCTAATTTGTGTTGATAAATGTAAAAATGAAAATGTTTTCCAATCGTGGAGCAAAGAACACAGCGCTATTTTTTCCTTCAATAAAATTATGAGCTGTCCATGTTTTCAAAAGTATTGTGTTCTGGACCTTCCTGGTGGCACAGTGGTTAAGAATCCACCTGCCGATGCAGGGGACACGGGTTCGAGCCCTGGTCCGGGAAGATCCCACACGCAGTGGAGCAACTAAGCCCGTGCGCCACAACTACTGAGCCTGCGCTCTAGAGCCCCAACTACTGAAGCCCGCGTGCCACAACTACTGAAGCCCGCGCGCCTAGAGCTGATGCTCCACAACAAGAGAAGCCACCGCGATGAGAAGCCCGCGTGCCTAGAGCCGGTGCTCCACAACAAGAGAAGCCACCGCAATGAGAAGCCCGCGCACCACAACCAAGAGTAGCCCCTGCTCGCCACAACTAAAGGAAAGCCCGTGCGCAGCAACAAAGACCCAACACAGCCATAAATAAATAAATAAATAAATAAATAAAAACCAAAAAAAATCTATATTGTGTTTTGGTGACGGAAGCGCAAGAAGAGATGAGCTGGAACCTATCAGAGACGGACTCCTGAGGTTCGGCGTCTACAAGCCGCACGTGCTCCCAAGCCCTGTGGAACGGGGGCCAGCAGTTCAGTCCACCCAAAAGTACTACCCCCCACCCCCCACCTTGGTAAATATACCTTCAAACCAGGAAAACATGGAATAAAACTGTGTGTTCACTAAGTTTAATTCCAGCCAGAATCCTAATGAATTTGTTCCTTTTCACCTTTAGTCTTACTCTGTATTATTACTCACAAAGTAACTTACACATGCGTATTTTAACAAGGGTAAACGGTGGAGGAGAGAAGGGGGCGCGAGCTGCTGCACGGGGACCAGCACCCACCAGCCCAGCGCTCAGAGTCACAAAGACTGCTGGACAGACGGACAGATCTACACACTAACAAAGCAAACCTCCTCGACGGCGAAATCCCGTCCGGCTAAGTTAAGACTGCGCCACAGAGCCTGCTACTCAACAGTGATTTGCTAAATGAATGAATGGTATCAACGTAATCTGTGATCTCCTGACGCCCGACAAGATGCTAGCCACACAGAAACCTCCCACATCACTGAATTACCTGCACGTTCACATCTGGAGCCGCCGATGATCCCCCAGCAACAGAAGTGCGCATTTCAGACCCAGACCTACCAGTGTCCTTGACCCCAGGCTGGAGCTCCTCAGAACCTCGAGCTCTTCGGTCATCTTCGAAGCCAGGGCCTGAAGGTAGCCCCGGGCATCCTTCTCATCGCTGACCCTGGAGGGGAACGGCCACACCCCGTGAGCCGGGGGCGCCCACCGCCCCTCCTCAGGACACGGCGGCCCAGTGCCGTGTCACCCCCCCGTCACCCGTGACGAGCCCACACCCTGTTAGGGGAGGCCCATCCCGGCTCGCTCTCTGGGACTCCTGGGGCTCCTGGGCCTTCGTGCAGCCGTGCTTCCCAGAAGCTCTGCCTCCATTTCAGCCAGGACACGCAGGGCGGGGGCCAGCGCGACCCACCCCCTCGGGGACTTGGTGGTGCTGTGTCTCCACCTTCAGTCCAATGTCATGATCACTGGACAGAACTGCTGCCCCCAGACGGTACCGATTTGGGGGAAACAGGCGAGATCTGTAGGGTTAGGCCTCAGAGACACAACGTGAGGTGCGAAGGAGGTGGTGGCAGCTGGGGAAACCATGATAGGGGTGCCAGCTGGGCCGCACCGCGGGGCTCGCCGTGCACGTACCACTGAATGATTTCTGCGATCTGAGCTTCCCAGTGGGCAACCGACTCCTTCTTGGCTGCCAGATCCTGCAGTTCATCCTCCAGCTGTCTGTTCTGAGCTGTGAGCTTATCCACAAAGGAACAAAGCTGAAATTAAACAATTGTAAGACACAGCTCGTTACTGGGCATCCTTAGCATTATGAAAACTACAAGTTCTTTTGAATTTTGAAAGTTTTCTTTAACCGTTTTGAGAGTTTCCCAAACGGAGTTTCCAGTGTGGACTATTCTGATCATATCTAACTTAAGTCACGTTTCAATACAAATCTTCACATCAAAGTGATTTCAGGTAATCAGCAGCTTGTAACCAAATGAAAACATCCCACTTAAAAGATCAAACATATTACTTCACTTAAAAATTAAAACACCAAACTTCTAAGACTCAAGAACGAAAAAATTACAGCATCCACAAAGTGACAGTTCAGATCCTTTCAATCACCTTTTCGTTTTCAGCAGTTAGTTTCTTGTTTTCCTCGAGCAGCATCGCCCTTTCTCGTTCGTACTTGTCTTTGACTGTGCCCACGGCCTCCTCCATCTCACTGTGCCTGAGAAGGCAGGAGAGGTTTCAGGGGTTCCTGACTTTGCCAGCGCGCCTCCCCGGGCCCGGCGCAGCCCGAGGCCTCCGCACTCACCGCTCGCGTCTGGCCTTCTCTAGCTTGTCCTTCAGCACCAGGACCTCCTTCTGCAGGGCCAGCTGCTGGCTTTCAGAGTCGTGCACCTCTTTCTTCACGTTCTTCACCTCCAGCACGTGGGAGGCCTCGCGTCTCACCAATTCCTCTTCATAAAACAGGACTTTCTTCTCCAGCTCAGATTTTACCTTGGAGATCTCCTGCTGATGTTCTAAGGCGGCACCTGGCCCACGACCACCTTGCTTCATCTGAAGATAAAAGGTGGAGTACATTACAAACCTCTGCGCCCTCCTCGAGGCTCAGGCACCACCCCGCCCACGGCAGACACTTGCAAGCGCTTCTGCCTCGGCCCTGCCGACGGACTCCGCTCCTTCTAACAGCTGCAGGGCAGGCTTTGGGCGGGGGGTGGGCTGGTGTCTGCCCTGGGAGGCGTGAGCCCAGATCTGCCTGGGACCCAGAGGCCCCGTCTCACACTCTGACAGGAACGGTCCTCAAGGTCTCCTCACGCTGCTCATTCATTCATACAACATTATTCTCTGCAGGGCTGACCGTGTGCCAGGCACCCTCTTGCTAACAGGGTCACACGGGGTGGTGACGTGGGAAGAGAGCCATCAGGCTAGGACGGTCTTCATCACAGGGGAGGCGGGGGCTCAGCCAGGGCAGAGGCACTGAGTGACGGGAAGTGGGGGGACAAGCTGCAAGTGTCTGAAGAACAGGAGGAATCGGGGGGCACGAGGGAGGAGGTCAGGGTTATCCGAGCGCTGCGGGAAGCCGTCAGAGGGCACTAACGACGTGAGGAGCTCTGCCTTTGGTGTAACGAGCTGCGGTGTGGAGAGCAGACTGCAGAGGGCACAGAAAGGGACGGGGAGACGCAGTCACAGGCCGCCGCGTCCAGGCAAAAGGTGTTGCCCATGGAAGCAAAGATGACGGGGAGAAGCTGACACCTCGGGGATGTGTGCTGGGGGGACGGGCCAGGTGTGAGGGCGAGGGAAGACCTATCGTCTGCATTTCACGGATGAGGAAACCCAGGCTTAGAAAGTGGAGTCCCGGATCTGAAGTGTCACCAAGCCCATGAGGAGCCACTACAGCCCTCCCAGCCACCCCACTGCCCTCTGGCCCTGGACGAGGGCCCCGGGCCACCAGCCCGGCTCTTCCACTGTCAGCAGCAGGACATGGGCTGTAAGCTTTTCCAGAAACGGACTCCACCGAATTTAGAAACCCCAGACACAGAGAAAGCATGAGGCATCAGTTTGCTAGGGCTGGCTCTAGACCGCCGGAAACATTTACACAAGGAAAGAAATGAAGGAACCCGGTTTTTAAAGGTGAGAGAAGCTCCCATAAGGCTTTCACATCGCGTTCCCGGCCCCCCGCCGCCCCCGCCCCACGCCGGGTCTTGTCGGAGCCCCGACAATCGCATCATTTAAGGTGACTCCCGCCCAGCAGCCACTAAGGATAAGAGTCTGCTCTCTCAGTAAGAATAAAGACCTAACCGAGCACTACCTTGAGGGCTTCAAGCTCACTTTCTATTTGCTTGGAGAAGTTCTCGCTGTGCTCACGCAGCTTGCGCTCCTTGGAGGCCTCAGCCATGGCGTCCTCGAGCTGAGCTTCCAGCTAAGGAAAGAGAACAGCGCTTTTTATCAACACAAACCAGCTCCACCACGGCAGCTAGACCTTTACCCAGAAGGAACTCTAAGCGAACGAAACCTTGTAATTCTTCGCTCTTCATCAGATTTTGATCACAAAGTAACGGCTGAGAAATACACTTCAGGACTTTACTGGAATGGCTGGTTAGTAATAACACAAGTTTAAATTCTAACTTAAATTGATACTTTGAAACTATATTTCAAGAAAAGATACCAGTTTGTGAAAACAAATACTCCGATACCTGTAGGATATAGATTTTTTTTTTTTTTTAATTTTACTTATTTATCATTGGCTGTGTTGGGT
>RJWK010019389.1:0-32439 GCA_004363435.1 Platanista minor | reverse complement strand
AAAAAAAAAAAAAAAAAAAAAAAAAAAGAGTTCAATGTATGAATGTGGGGGCAACACAAACATTCAGACTATAGTGATGGATGATGCCTATCCAGTGAGAAAACCACATCGCCCAAGGACTGTGCAGCTCAGGGACACCTCCAGTTGACAGCCCTTTGCACATAACTGTAATTAGAAAGCTCCCTTCTTCCTCAGATTTTTCTTAAGGACTTCCTCAGATGTCCCCTCCTTCATGAAGCCTTTCTGGATCCCCCAAAGGTGAACTTCCCCAAGCACCCTCACCCCCGTGTACCTGGCTCTACCTCCTGAGAGGGCCAAGCAGAATCTGAGAACCCAAGTCCTGATTCTAACCAACAGCATGATTTCTGCACAAGTTACTTCTTGTCTCTGGATATGAGGATAAGAGTTCTTGCCAGACCTGCCTCTCAAGGTTGTTAGAGCCCAACCTCCAAACACCATCACATTGGGGATTAAGTTTAAACATAAGAATTGGGTGGGGCTGGGGGTGGGGGGACACAATCATTCAGCCTATAGCATTTGGTTTAGCTGGAGTATTAACATACGAGGGTGGAATATGGAGAGATGAGACTAGAGGGTACATAGGGCCAGATCATGAAGGGCCCTGTAAACCAAGTTAAAGAGTTTGGATTTTCTTCTGAGGGTAATAAAGACAATCAAAGTATTAAATGTGAAAGTGACGCTCAGATTTGGGTTTCCACAGCTGGGAACTATGGGAAACTCCTACAGTGGTCTGGGAGCAAGATAGTGATGATGTGAACTAGGACCATTGTAGTTTAGGGAGAGGTATTTGGGAGGTAGAGTCGAAAAACCTGGATGCTTAGATGGCAGGGGAATGAGGGAGAGCGAAGACCCAGTAATCAGGACTGGAGGCAGGAGATTTGTGTGGGGCTGCGGGTGGGGTGCCATTCACTGAGATGGAGGAGATAATGGGAGAGCAGGTTTGGGGTGAAGATGATGAATTTTCCACGTGGGCTTTTCAGTGGACTATGTTGTGATGTTTTGAGCATTTTCTACACAGAGGTCAGTCAATAAATAGTAACTGAAGCCATAAGCGTGGTTGGAATTTTCCAGATAAGTGAGAAAAGGAGGCAGCCTGCCTAAAACCCTGAGAGACACTAACCATATAAGGATGGACAGAGGGAGTGAAGGCCAAGGAACAAAATGAGAAAAAGATTTCAGAGAGGCCCAGAGAAGACCGGAATAGATGGTGTCCAAGGAGGGAAGGAATGTCGCCATGTCAAGCTTAGATATGAAAGTGTTATGGATTTGAACTCTGTCTCCCCCACTTCCCCATCCCCACAAAATATGTCCTAACCCCAGTATCTGTGCGTGTGACCTTATTTGGAAGTAGATACAATCTACGATGCAGATACAATCAGGTTAAGATGAGGTCATACCAGATTTTAGGGCTGGACCTCATCCAATGACTAGTGTCCTTAAAAGAAGAGGTAAGTTTGTACACAGAGACACACAGGGAAGAAGGCCATGTGAAGATGAAGGCAAAGATTGGAGTGATGCAGCTCTAAGCCAAAAGCCAAGGATTCACAGCAGCCACCAGAAGCTAGAAGAGACGGGGACAGTTCATGGTCCTGCCCACACCTTGATTTCAGACTTTTAGCCTCCAGCACTGAGAGAGAAGAAGTTCCTACTGTTTTAAGCCACCTGTATTTGTGGTAATTTGTTACAGCAGTCCTAAGAAACTAATACAGGAAGGGCAAGTGTCCATCAGATTTCACAACGAGGAAGTTCTAAGAAACCTCGGTGAGAGCAGCATGAGTGTAGCAGTGAGGGGCCCTTGACTTCAGAGGACAGTGGAGCTAATGACAGGGGAGAAATGGAGACCACACACAAGTGACTCTCAAAAAATTGGGCTGTATAAGGAAAAAGAGGGCAATAGCTAGAAGGTGTTGAGATTTTATTTTTAATATGAGGATCTGATCATATTTAAATGCTAATGGAAAGAGCCATTAGGGAGGAAAACATTTTCTGAAAATACAGGAAAGGGAAGAATTTGTCACAAGCAAAGTCTCTTAAAGGGGTAGGGATGGGCTCCAGAGTGGAGGCTCATGAGCTCAGGTGAAGACACTGGTAGGTCTGGAGGTTTGGCTGCAGGAAGCCAAGTGAGTTGACTGGACAGCTCTCTGGGGCCTGCAATACAAGGCTGTCCTGAAGGCAGGCAGGGTAGGGCCACTCGGAGGTTTGAGAAGTGAGAACAAGGCTGGCCACAGCCAATGGTCAGAACAAGAGGGCTGACAGGGGACACGGTGGGTTCCTAGGCAGCATGGAAAGTGGGCTCAAGCAGAGGTGTGGTTGCCTCTCCCACCCCCACACCCCCTTATACTTGTTGACTGAGCCTCTGTGTCAGGGAATATGCCCTAAATAAGCACTTGTTGAATAAAATTTGATCTGATTTCTCTGGTAGAGTTGAAAACATGTGGGTTTCAGCTTCAGACAGTGCTGGAATGGAATCTTGACTTTGATACTGTAATTGGGTGACCTTGGGAAAGTTACTTAATCTAGCCGAGCCTCAGATTCCTACTTATTGGGGATAAAAATCCCTGAAGGAGCATACGTAAAGTGTCTGGTTTATTGCCTGGCACCAAACAGGCACATTGTAAACAGCTGTCCGCCTCTACGTTCTCTAGAACAAGCCACGCGCTGAGCTCCAATTGATGAATATTCTAGAAACCCAAGTTTTGTGGTAAACATAATTAAGAAGGTGAATCTGCTGCCGGGAAATTATGTAAAACACTTGCAAATTATTTTTGCATTTGTTTCTACTTTGTATGATCTACGACAGGGTTTCCTGCTATTAGTCCAGTGAATTGAGAGCCACCAATCTTTCATGTTAACACCCACATGCTCAGAGGATCTCCCAGACACACAAAGGCGAAGAGAAGTATCTTCTCTCCATTTTTCAGATGAAGTATTTCCCTTTCAAGCTGAGCTAAAGGAGAGCTTAAATTCTAATCTTATGCTAACATTATAGGCTCTGATCAACTGTTCTTTTTTTAATTAATTAACTACAAAATTTTTTTTTTGGCCATGCCATGCAGCATGCAGAATCTTAGTTCCCCCACCAGGGATCGAACCCATGCTCCCTGCAGTGGAAGTGTGGAGTCTTAACCACTGGACTACCAGGGAAGTCCCTAATTAATTAATTTTTAATTGAAGTATAGTTGATTTACAATGTTTCAGATGTACAGCAAAGTGATTCAGTTTTACATATATATATATTTCCATTCTTATTACAAGATACTGAACGTAGTTCCTTGTGCTATACAGTAGGTCCTTGTTGTTTATCTATTATATATATAGTAGTGTGTATCTGGTAACCAACTGTTCTTTTTAGTTGTTATTTCTCTCACAATTGACCTGGGAGACACAACGGTAAGACAAGGTTAGACGGAAGAAATTCGTCCCTGCTGGTGCTTGCTGTGCAGGCAAAGTGGAGAGCATAGCTTGTCCTTATATTGTCTGAATTAAACTTAGGGCTTCTGAGCTTGGGTCTCAGCTCTGTGACTTAGCTGAGACCCAAGCTAAGTCTCACTTCAAGTATGCCCTGGCCTTGGTTTCTGCTTCTGTAAAATTAGGGTTTTAGACCAGATAATTCTGGAGGTTCCTCAAGCTCTGAATTCTGTGCCACAGGTTGCTTCCTTCTCCTCTTCTTGATTTCTCATTTCAATATTCAGGTTTCTTAAATAATTCAAAAGAAGAACAAAGTCAACCAGAGCTCCCTTATTTTTCCATAGGGGGGAAAGAAAAAAGAAATAGCGTAATGTCAAATAAAAAGGAAAAGGCTAAGTGAATTATGATGTCAGTCACCTCACTGAAATATTACCCAATGATCAAAGGGGGTGTTTATGAGGACTCTCTAGTAAAACAAGAACATGTTTTTGTATGATGTTAAATGAAAAAGGCAGACGATAAATGATCCTTCTATCATGATAACAACAGTCTAGAAAATATACAAGACGATGTAAAAATTCTAGAAGGGAGTACCAAAAGTAAAAACAGCTGATATGTAAAAAATATGGTTATTCTCTCACTTCTTGTGAGAGGAGGGAGGTTTCCAATATATTTAAGGCTTTGCATTGGGTGTCTTGTAAGTTTACCTGAGGTAGACCAATGGCTTCAGGAACCTGAAATGCTAGAAGCTGCTGGAGGATGACTGACCTCAAGTGGGTGAGATTCCAGGCGATCCCACCTCTGTGTACAAGCTCTTTCCACGCCAGGGAGCTTGTCTTGGTGATAGGGAAGAAAATGTGTCCTAAATACATTGGGCTTTGCTTTACTCTGCCTGCCCTCCTTCTTTTTTCCCTTGTTGTTTTTTACTCCCTGCCCCGCATACTCTTTTTTCCATTAAGGAACAATTTAGGCACAAATAAATGCACAGATATGGAGTGTATAGTTCCATGAGTTCTGATAAATGCACACATTCACGTATACTCACCAGTCAAGATACAGAACATTTTTATCCCCAGGAAAGTTCTCTGTGTCCCTTTCCAGTAAATCCCCTTACCTCCAGGCAATCACTGTTCTGATTTCTATCAGCATAGATTAGTATTGCCTGTTCTAGATCTTCATATAAATGCAATCATACAGATGTTCTCTTTTTTTTGGTCTGCTCTCCTTTGCTCAATATACTGTTTGCAAGATTCATTCACTTTGCATGTATTAGCAGCTTGCTCTCTTCTTCCTCTGCGTAGTATATTCTTGTGGTTGACTGAATAATGGCCCCAAAGATATCCAGGTCCTAATCCTTGGAACCTTTGAATCATATTTCATGTTGCAAAAGGGACTTTGCTGGTGTGGTTAAGCAAAGGAATGTGAGATGGGAAGATTAGCTTGGATTATCCAGGTTGGTCCTAAATGTAATCACAAATACATAGGAGGAAGGAGGTTTGACTACAAATGAGGAGAAGGCAATGTGATGTGACCAGAGTCACAGATTAAACTGATGCACTTTGAAAGGGCCATAAGCCAAGAAACACAGGAGGCCACTAGATGCTGGGAAAGGCAAGGAAACAAGATCCTCTCCTGGAGGCTCCAGAAAGAAGCAGCCGTGCCAACATCTTGATTTTTAACCTAGTGAAAGTGATTCCAGATTTCTGACCTCCAGAACTATTGGTGAATAAATTTCTGTTGTTTTAAGCCTCTCAGTTTGTGGGAATTTGTTACAACAGCAACAGGAAATCATTATTTTTCCATTGTATGGATATACCACAATTGGTTGATCCATTCACTTCCTGATACATTTGAATTGTTTGCTATTCTGAATTAAGCTGCCAGGAATATTCTCATACAGGTCCTTGTGTGGACCTATGGTTTCATTTCTCTTGAGTACATATACCTTGGAATGGAATTGCTGGGGCATAGAGCAAGTGTGTGTTTAACTTTATAAAAAACTTCCAGTTTTCACAGTGATTATACCATTTTACAGGTCCACCAACAAAGCATGTTACCTGGTCCTCTTTTTAAAAACCAACACAAATAAGAAGGCTGAGATCATTCACCCCAAAAAGTAAGGGATTGGTGGGAGTCAATTCCTGGGTCCTTTCTGGATGATTCCAGGACCTGATTGTACTTCCAGAGTCCTCAGCATGAGCTCCGGGACAGATTTATGCCTGGATTTTTTTTCCCCCTTTATTTTCTTTTCTTGAAAAATAATTCTCCTGCCTAATTGCCCCCACCCTCTTCTCTCTTCCCTCTGTCCCTGTGGGCGCTCCATTAGTATGCACTGCTCTTTCTCTGTAGATGAGACTCACACCCCCAGAGGCCTGGACGACCCAGGGAATAGGAGCCAGCAAGTCTAGACCTCGGGGTCCTGACAGTGACACAGAAAGCATGAATACAGCACTCTGAATGCCTTTCCTGTTGGGGCAGTCAACCATATTATTCTTCAGTTAATGGAATTTTCTTGCTCCTCTAAGTAGAAAAACACCAGTAGCCCAGATGCCTCCCACTAACAGTAGTTGATAAAACACTCAAAGAAAAGGGACCAGGGAAAGAGAGGGGAAAATCCTGCCAGATCTGTTGATGTTTTTTCTTGTTGTTGTTATTGTTATTCTTGCTTTGGTTTTTTTCACCTAAAGAAAATGTTCCAGGGCCACTTCCAATCCTGATCCCTCTAGATTCCAGAAGTCTTCTGAGGTTAAGCTCAAGAACAAAGAGGCAGTTGTTTTCCAGATGCAACCTTGGTGAGCCAAGTTTTGACACCTGAAAGAGGATCTGGAATTTGGGGGTCAGCTGGTTTATTCCCCCATGATTCTCAAACCTGCTCAGATCACTGATCTTTAAAAAATGGTCCATCAGCTTGCTAAAACGCTTCTCCTATCCCTTCCCATTTATAATATCCACGTAGTAGTAGCTGCATAGCATGTAACCTTCCAAGCATGCACCTTCCGTGTGAGCGCGTGTTAAATTCTGGTACATCATTTGACACTTCTGAGTTTACATCTGTGTACACCCTGGTATATTTCCATGGTCTGCTGGCCATACTGATAACCTTGGGAACTCAAGATCCGGGCTGTCATTTGGGACCCTTTGGGCCCAAGGAGAGTCTTGTACAATATCAGGGGGGCTGGACCCGTCCTGATTGTTATTCCTGGAATTCAGGGATGGTCCCTTGGCAGTGACTGAATGGGGCTCCCCTGCTGGGCCTGGCCGGATGTCCATCTGGGAGACCTCTTTGCACATGGTGGGACAAGTCCTCTCCCTGCTGTGCAGTCATAAAAGCTGTGGAATGTGAGCACAGCATGTGGTGCGAGCATCAGCTTGCACAAAAGTGGAAGCCTCCTGGGAGGCATGGTACATGACCTTGCAAAGGAACGTATTTGGACAGAGGCCCCAGGCTTGACCCTGAGTGAGAGGTGCAACTGCTCGGATAACTCTCCTTGGCATGGAAAGTGCTGTGCAGGGTTTACATGAGACTTTCCTCCCAGAGCATATTCTAGGTTGAACTCATAACAATGCCAGCCACTTGTTGTACCAGGCTTGACAATACATGCTTGACCTACCATCATCTCTTTGTCTTCTCACCTTATCTGGAAGGGAGGTAGGGAAACAGTAGGGCAACTCCTTTCAGGCACACACACCTCTGCATCTTTTCCCAAGCCAGGCACCCTGAGAGCTGGCACCCTGTGGTTCTGGAATGTGAGAGCAGCCTGGGGTATGGGCACATGCCTGTCCTCTTCAGGTGGAGCTAATGAGCACAAAAGTCTACACCCCGTGGGAGGCATGATGCTGCGGAGCACCGTGAAAAGACCAGGAGACCAGGGTCCGGAGGTGAGGATGTGAATGGAATTTTACTCTTGCTGTGTTCTCACTTCCTCATCTGTAAAATGGAGGATTCTACTCTCACTTCCTCCCAAGGCAATGGGCGAGGGTCAAAGGAGACCTTGTGAATGAATGTACTTGGTCAACTGTCAAGGCCACATAGAGGTGGGTGATTTTTGTTCTTGGTTGGGAGGCAGTACACATTCAGGCAGCATGAGAGAGTACTTGTCCTTGGCGGGAAAATGGCACCCAGTGAGATTAGCACCCAGAGAAGGGGTGGGAGCCAGGGAGGAGGTTAGTACTCAGGGAAGAGTGTGTATTGGTCAGAAGGATGGTACCCAACGAGACGGCTTTTACTCGGAGAGGGGGATGATAGCCGGTGAGATTTGGACTCAGTGCGGAGGTGGGACCTTGGCGAGGCTCGTCAGGTGATTCGACCCATAAAGGGGTCTAATAACCAAGGTCGGATGAGATGGAAAGAGATGGCTGGTGCAGTTCTTCAATTTAAATAAAAAGCAGCAGTACGTCCTAAACCTTTAGTGCTCTGCCCACGGTGAGGTGTTTTAGAACATCCATTTGTCCACAATGGTTTTAGATTTCTACCCAAGGAACACTAGTTATAATTAAAGTCAACATTACTGCGATCAAACTGATCTCATATTTCTCCCGCCTGGAAATACCTACAATTCCTGAAAACAATGTTTCAATTTACCACAAGTCCGGAGGAATTTTAAAGTGTAATAACCGCCCTCCCCTTTCCTTTTCCTGCCTCCCACTCCTGGTCTTTTGGAGACGGCAGCACACACGCGGACTTTCCATCAAGGGGAGACTGTTCATCCTTTATTTGGGCACCTCTATCTTTGCTGAAGTGCATGACAAACCTACAGATGCTGGTGACTCAGGTTGGATCATGGGTAGCAAGTGGGCGAGTCATAAGTGAACGACGTGCGTGTGCTTTCCTATCCATCTGACATGTTCCAGAGCTTAAGTCAGAAGGATCATTAAGCCACTTTGGATTTGGGGCCACTCATTCACCCAGTAAGCTTAATCGACCTGCCCTCCCTGTCATGTGCCTGCATTTGCACCTGTGGTCAGGGCTGATATTTGGCACGTACAGCTCAGTCTATTAAAATATTGAGCTACTTTCACGTTTGTTGCCAAATGACCATTGACTGGACACTTTCCAACATCCCCAAGGGTCTGTGTCCATGCTAATTGATCAATGCCTGTTACAACACTGATCGTTAAATAGTTGTCATCCCAGCTTATGGGCAATTAAAACAAATTTCCATCCACATAGATGGTGGGAGGTGCCATGCATTCCCTTGCTTGGAAAAGTCTCCATGGTTCTTTCAGGATGAAAGGAGCCCCTAGCCATTATCTTTGTTTAGGTGATTGAGAAAACTCAGTTGAGAGAAGACCCTTCATTGACAAGGACCAGAATTAATGTTGGCTATTTTTTTTCTTTGGTAGTAAGAAAGTCACTGAAATAATTCAATCAGATAAAATAAGCAGACATGTGGCCTAAAAAAGATGAGGTTTGTACAATGAAGCTGATGCCATCTGGCCCAGTAGGAATTCAATGAAAATGGGATCATTTTCTTTAATGTCATAACTATCCAGATCATTGTCTATTTGTAGAGTCTTGGGGCACATTGGAGGCAAAATTCAGAAAGCAATTCTAAGTTGAAGCTTTTTAATCCTGAACTACAGTTGATCACCATAGCGTATGCCTGTACTGGAAACCTCTCGTTAATTTCCATACATTCACCCATAATATATGATCACTGTAAAAAAATTAGAATAGCTGATAGCACATATATTTCCCCATGCCAGCCACTGCCAACACTTTCTTTAGCCCTCCCCAAAGAGTCTCTGCTAGTGAGTTGCCTGTATACAAACATATATTTTAATACTTAACACATGAACCACAGTATCTAAAATCAGCTTCTTTTCACTTAATGTATAGCAGACAACATAGTGGAAGTATGGTGTGCTCCCTAGATCCTGCTTCTGAGTCGAGACACTCATTTCCCCAGCTGTCTGGAAGTTGATTGGTGACAGATCACAGCTAAGTCCTTCCCCTGGAATTGCCCTTGGCCAAAATAGCACCTTCTCCCGGGCGACAGCTGATATCCAGGGGCTGGTCAGTGCAGGGTATAAAGGCTCAGCCTTCACTCTGAAAAGCTTCCCCAGCCAGCTCCAGAGTCTCCTGTGGGATCAGCTGAGACCCCTGTTCCAATTGCATCTCAGTTTAACTCCTCCTTTTGTGCCCTCCTACTGCTTTCACTCCTGCACAGGTGTTGCCCCTGAGCGCATTTCCCAGTAAAAGTCTGGCCTGCAAACCTCCATCTCAGAGTCTATGTCCCAGGAGCCAGTCACGACAATGCCCGTCTTTTCAATATCTGCAGAGTGTTCCATCATACAGAATCTAACAAATATGTTTAGTCTCATTCCTATAATCATGTTTTACATTTTCTGTTTAGTATTCTTTCTTGCTGTTTCCTTCTAATTTTTAATAGATTTTATTTTGTTTGATTTTACCAGATTAGTAGTTTCCTTTGTACTTTCTTCATTCTAGACAAACACTAATAGAAATATAGTTAGAGCCACTTATGCAATTTAAAATTTTCTAGCAGTCACAAAGGCATGACTCATGGGGGATCATCTTAGAATTCTGACTACCACACACATTATAAAAGGTTTTCAAAAAATGAAATTAATTTTAATAATATGTGTTATTTAATCCAAGATAATCAATATATTATCACTTCAACATATATTCAAAGTAAAAATTATTAAGAAGTATTTAGAATTCTTTTTTTATTGTGTTGGCTTTGAAATCCAGTATGTATTTTATATTTACAACACATCTCAATTTGCACTAGACACATTCAAGGGTTCACTAGCCTCATGTGGCTAATGGCTACCTAGACAGCACACTTTTGAGGTTTGAAAGTCTCCATCAAAATTATATTCTAGGATGTCAGCAAAAATGATGAAGTAAGGACCTCCAAAAATTCTTTCCTCCATAAAAGCACTGGCAAAAATGTTAGAATCAACATTTTCGGAACTCTGGAAATTAACCAAAAGCTTGCAGCAATCTGGGAGCATTTATTCAAGAAAAATAGCTGAATCCTGGTAAGAACAATGAGCTTTGTGTCATTTTCTCTTGCTGTATTCCATTACTCCCTCCCCAGCACCACAGCAGCCCAGCAGCCTCTGGAGGGGGCAGAATGGGGTTGGAGCTCCTTCAAGGCCCCATCCTTAGAGAACTGTTATAATCTGACCTGGCTGATGGTCCTTTGGAAGACCCCCTTGCAATGCTGTCTTTATTTTATCCCACTCAGAGCTCATCTATTGCAAGCAGCCTTTTCCCCAGGGGTATGTGTTGAAAATATCAGAGGCAATTACTGAACATCATGGCAGCCTGAGATAGTGGAATAAGAGTTGGAACAAACAATAGGCTAACCAAAAAGCTTAAAAGGAAAATCTGGGGAATGGATACCCATAGGGGACTTTGGAAATCTCCACCATATTCCTGGGAGTCTAGAAGGTCATGCAAATATGTAGGGTTGTGTGCATGCCTGGGGCTGTGTGTGTGTGTACGTGTGTGTGTGTGTGTTTAGGAAAGACCTGAGGAGGTCCTAGTTATCACCCCTGCTTAAGCACTGTAAAGTGCTTGACTGAATGTTGATGGTGTCCCCCAAGACACCCACAGAACTTCTTGGCAAGAACTGGGAGCTTTGTTGGTTCCAATCATCTAAGGAAGTGTCTGCTGAATCATTAACTGATCACTAATCAGAGACTTCAGTGTTCTCATACAACAAACAATATACACTTTACAGAATTACTTCAGAAAATTCAACAAACAAACAAACATACAACAAACAACAACAAAACCTGGGATGGAATCTGATTTCCAGAGTTGCTACATTATATTATTTTAAATGTCTGGTCTTCAACAAAAAATTATGAGACATACAAAGAAGCAAGGAAGTATGTCCCACACCCAGGAAAGAAAAGCAGTCAATAGAAACAGTCTCTGAGGAAGCACAGACGTTGGATTTACTATGCAAAGTAAATCAGCTATGTTAAATATGTTTTTAAAAACTGAAGGAAACCATGGCTAAAGAACTAAAGGGAAAAAAGTCCTGTATATAGAAAATCCTAAAGAATCCACAAAAAATACAAGGTCAGTATACAAAAATCAATTGTATTTCTATACAATAGCAATAAACATTCCAAAAATGAACTTAAGAAAACAATTTCAATTACAATAGCATCCATAAAATACTTGAAAATAGATTTAACAAAAGAAGTACCAGGGCTTCACTGGTGGCGCAGTGGTTGGGAGTCCGCCTGCCGGTGCGGGGAATGCGGGTTCGTGCCCCGGTCCAGGAGGGTCCCACGTGCCGCGGAGCGGCTGGGCCCGTGGGCCATGGCCGCTGGGCCTGCGCGTCCGGAGCCTGTGCTCCGTGGCGGGAGAAGCCACGGCGGGGAGGGGCCCACGTACCGCAAAAAAAAAAAAAAAAGTACCAACCTTGTACACTGAAAACTATAAAACATTGGTGAAAGAAACTGAGGAAGACCCATATAAATAGAAAGACACCTATGTTTATGGATTGGAAGATGGCAATACTTCCCAAATAGATTTTCATGTTCAATACAATCTCTATCACAGTTCCAGATGCTGCTTTTTGAAGAAATTGACAAGATGATCCTAAAATTCATATGAAAATGCAAGGGATCCATAATAGCTAAAACAATCTTGAGAAAGAAGAAAAAAGTTGGAGAACTCACATTTTCCAATTTCAAAACTTAAGCTGCAGTGGTCAAGATTGTGTGGTACTGGCATTAAGGATAGACACATAGACAATGGAATAGAGTTGAGAGTTCAGAAATAAACCCATACATTTGTGGTCGATTGATTTTCAACAACACTGCAGAGACAATTCACTGGGGGAAAATAATCTTTCCAACAAATGGTGCTGGGACAACTGGGTAGCCACATATGTAAAAGAATGAAATTGTACCACTTACATCACACCATCTTCAAAATTTAACTCAAGATGGATCAAAGACTTAAGTGTGAGAGCTAAAACTATAGAACTCTTAGAAAAAAACGTAGGTATAAATCTTCATGACTTGGAATAGGCAACTTTTTCTTAGATATGACACCAAAACCACAAGCAATTAAAGGAAAAATTGATAAGTTGGATTTCGTCAAAAATTTAAAAATCTGTGCTTCAAAGTACACTATCAAGAAAGTGAAAAGACAAGCCACAATATGGGAGAAAATATTTGCAAATCATGTACTTGATAAAGGTCTAGCACCCAGAATATAAAATGACTATTACAATTCAACAATAAAAAAGGCAAATAACCCAATTTAGAAATGGGAAAGGAATTGAGTATACATTTCTCCAGTGAAGATGTACAAATGGCTAATAAGCACATGGAAATATGCTCAATATCTTTAATCATTAGAGAAATGCAAATAAAAACCACAATGAGATACTACTTCATACCCATTAGGATGGCTATAATCAAAGACAGACAATAACAAGTGTTGACAGGGATGTGGAGAAACGGAACTCCTCATACATTACTGATAGGAATATAAAATCTGGCAGTTGCTCTGGAAGAGTTTAACATTTCCCCAAAGAGTTAAACATAGTTTCCATATGACCCAGAAATTCCTCTCTCAGATACATAATCAAGAGAAATGACAACACATGTTCACACAAAACCTTGTACGTGAACTTCATAGCAGCATTATTCATAGTATCCAGAAAGTGAAAACAACCCAAATGCCCATCAACAGATGAACAAAATGTGTTATATTCATATAATGGAATATTATTCAGCTATTAAAAAGAATGAAGTACTGATTCATGATACAACATGGATGAATCTTAAAAACATCATGCTAAATGAAAGAAATCAGACATCAAAGAACACAAGTTGTATGATTCCATTAATATAAAACATCCAGAATAAGCAAATCCATACAGACAAAAAGTAGATTTGTGGCTGCCAGGGGCAGTGGGGGGAGGGAAAATGGGGCATGATTGCTAATGGGTATGGAGTTTCCTTTTAGTGGTGATTAAAATACAATAATGGTAATGGTTGCACAACTTTGTGAATATACTAAAATATACTAAATTGTACACTTTAAAAAGATGAATTTTATGGTATGTAAATTATATCTCAATTTAAAAAAAATTTAAAAGGAATTTTAAAAAAGAGATTGGAGAAAATTTTTTACTATTAGATACTCTTATATTTTTAACAAACCTATTTTAACCTACTTTTATCTATCAACATCAAGAATGAAATAGCCTTTATAAAATCACCTTCCTCTCTATTATCTCCACAGTCTGAGAATTAAACATATTCTTACTCTCCTTACTCACCTCTCTACAACCTAAATTTTTTTGTTAATAATGAGAGTGGAAATAATAATACACTTATTACTTGTTGAGTGCTAACTGCCAAGTACCTTGTTTGTTTTATACACATTGTCTCAGTTTTCCCTAGCTCTTAACTACCATCTCAAACTACTCCTCAGACTGTTTAGGGATTTTTGAAAAACACTGTCTTCTATTTTAAGCCTCCATCAAACAATTTAAAATTAAGTCATGTAACAACACTATTGATGATTTTTGCTATTGATTTCTTAAAGCCACTTTCCTTCTGCGGCTTCTTTGACACTACAGAATCCCAGTGTTCTCTCACTTCTAGGAGACTTCCTCTCATTCTCTTTTGCTTGATTCTCCTCTTCTTCCTAACTTCTAAATATTGCAGTGCCCCAAGACTGAGTCTTGAGACTTCTCCTGTCTTCATTTACCTCACACTTTAGGTGATCTCACCCAGTCCCATGGCTTTAAACACCATCTTTCACAGATAATTCTCAAGTTTGTATCTCCAATCCTGACCTTTTTCCTAAACTCCACCTGCCAATTTGACATCTCCACTTGGATGTTCAAAAAGCATCTCAAACTTAGCATGTCCAAAACCATACCCAGACTTGGTCTTCCTCTGATATTCTCCATCTCTGTAAATGGCACCGTATTAATCCAGTTACTCAGGTCAAAAACTTAAGAATCAAACTTGAATTCTCTCTTTCTCTCATACTCTACAAATTCAATCCAATAGTAAATTCTGTTTTTTCTATCTTCAATGTAAATCTCCATTTCCTCTACTAATATCATCCTGGTCCAAAGCAATGTCACATGTCTTCCGGATTATCACAATAGACTCTTATCTATCTTGATTCGTTTCCTCTTGCCTCCCTACACTCTTGTCCCCAAACCGAAGACAGAGTGATCCTTTCTATTGTTTCCCATCACACTAAAGTATAATCCAAAGTCCTTCCTATGGTCTGAAGACCTTAGGTGATCTGCTTTCTTAATACCTCTCTCCTTCCCTTCCCACTGTTCTCCTTGACCTCACTTGACCCCAGCCACACTCACCTCCTTATTGTTTCTTCAGTTTTCTGAGACCATCTGTGCCTTATGATGCTTGGAACACTTGACCCCCATTGCCTCATTGTAGCCTCCCTCACCTTATTTGGGTCTTTGCTTCAGTGTCAACTCAGAGGAGCCCTCTCTGACCAACCTCCCGTCTATAACAGCAGCTCCTTCCACTCACTCTCTTTACCCTACATTGTTTTTCTTTATAGAACATGTATGTTTGTTGACTTTATGTCCAGAAGCATGCAGATATGATACATATTTTCTTTTATTTCCTCCTGTAACTCTATCACCTAGAAAAATCGAACAAATGGTTTCCATCCATGTTCATCATCAAGTAAAGAGACAGGTAAGAGCATTGGTTGTGTAGCCAACTTCTTGGGTCCAAAGAACTAGCTCTACCACCCTTCTGGCTGTTTAACCTTGGACAAATTATTCTTATTCCTTCATCTGTGTAATGGGGAAAATAATAGTTCATACCCATGGTGATATTGGGAAAATTAAATGAGCTATTAAATGTAAAGTTGTTTAGAATAGTGGTGCTTTCATCAGTGTAAGCCTTCAATAAAAGTTGACTATCATTATTATTACTATTACATACTAGACTTTTTTCTTGATTCAGATTCTTTTTTATTATTTGGGTACAGTATATTCTTAAGTAGTTTTCTCAGAAAGGGTAAGGGCATGTGAATGCTCTATTTTCCTTCATTTCAAAAGTCTCTCCCTTTGATTATCATGTTTGATCTATAGTCAGTGCTCAATAAATGTTACCTATTATATTTTGTATATACAGAATCTTCCCTTTCTGGTCATCTTTATTCTGATCTGTTTTAACTGGTTTAGAGAACTTCCTCAAGTAAAACCTTCAGAAAGTACATGGGGTGGTACGTAATTTGAATCTGTGTATGTCCAAGCCCGTCTTCCTTTTATTATCACACATGAATCATGGTTTGGCTCTAGAATTCTGTCAATGTTGTTTCACTCTCCTAGCATTTGAAAACTGCAGATGAGAATTTCAATGTCAGTCCTCAATACATAGTCTTCTATTTTTGTTTGGAAGTGTGTAGGATTCTCTCTTCACGTGACATTTCTCTTCATGTCTCTTTTCTGACAATGTGGATGAACCTGGAGGACATTATGCTAACTGAAATGAGCCAGATACATAAAGACAAATGCTGTGTGATCTCACATATATGTGGAATTTTAAAAAGTTGAACTCATAGAAACAGAGAGTAGAGTGGTGGCTGATGGGCTGGGAGGTGGGGGAAACGGGGGATGTTGGTTAAAGGTACAAACTGTCAGTTATAAGATGACTAAGTTCTAGGGATCTAATACACAGCATGTTGACTATACTGTTAATAACAGTTAATACAGTTAACAGTACTGTATTGTACACGTGTAATTTGCTAAGAGAATAAATCTTGTGTTCTCACCAAAAACAAACAAGAAAATGTAACTATGTGAGGTGATGGATGTGTTAATTAGGTTGATTGTGGTAACCATTTCACAATGTACACATCTATCAAATCATTACTTTATATACTTTACATATGTATAATTTTTATTTGTTAATTATACCTCAATAAAACTGGGGAAAATAAAAGACATTTCACCATGGCAGTTTTAGTTGACTGTCTTCTATTTAGTATTCCTGCCTAGTGTTTGTTGGTTTCTTTTGATGTGAAGCTCCAAGTCTTTCTTTAGCATAGGGGAATTTTCTTTTATTACTAATTGGATTATGGGTTCTCTTCCAAGTGAATTATTGTCTATTGGAATTCATTTAAGTGGCTGACTCTCTTAATCTTTCCTCATATTTCATATCTTAGTCTTAAAATGTCTATATCTTTGGTCTTTGTTTTTTGAAAAATTTTTTAGTTATTCATGCACTGAATTTCATAAATGTTCTTTTTAATATTCAGCATCCCCATAGAAGTTTTTATGATGTACTTTTTTTTAAACTTCCAAGATATCGTTTCTATTTTTGTGGTAGCTTGACTTGTGAATGTAAAATTTGCCATAGACTGAATATTTGTGTCCCCCCAAAACTCATATGTTGAAACCTAATCCTCAATGTGATATACTGGGAGGTGGGGCCTTTGGGAGATGATTAGGTCGTGATGGTGGAACCCTTGTGAATATGGTTAGTGTTTTATAAAAAGGACCCTAGAGAACTTGCATGATGACTCAGCAAGAAGACAGCTTTATGAGCCAGAAAGAGTGCCCTCCTCAGACACTGACTCTCCTGGTGCCTTGATTTTGAATTTCTCAACCTCCAGTGTTATGAGAAATCAATTCCTTTTGTTATAAGCCACCTAGTCAATGGGATTTTTGTTATAGCAGCCTGAACAGACTAAGACAAGGATGAGAACAAGACGTTTTTTGGAAGTTTCTTCATGTTTTCTGTAGTATTTCCAGTGACTTCATGTTCTTCCTTCTCCAGTGGCTCTCCAAATGTGTTTACCTGTCCCAGTGCACTAGGCCCGTACACTGTGGAACTGTGCAGTGACTCCTGGAGTTCTCTTTCAATTTAATCCATATTGCATCATATCTGGATAATATTCTTTAGAGTTGGTAATAAGATGTTGGGGTTTTTCTTAGTTCCAGTTAGAATTATTCTTCTCTATTTTAGTTTCATTTTGCTCATTTCCTCCTCTACAGTTTTTTAAAATGAACTGTAAAGTTAACCTTTTACTATGTAAGCTTATTCAATTCACACCTTAATTTTTATGTCAGTAGAGACTACAATGGATGCTAGTGTAAAAGGGTGATGCTCCTTTATTATACAAGAGTTGACATATGAACAGTTTCTGTTGTGCTTTAATTTTTCCTATCTTAGGATGTTATTTTACTGTTTTATCAACAAAATATCTTCTTAAATTATTTTTGTGGCTTTTCTATAGTTGTGAGTTTATATAGACTATAGGATTAATCTATTATCTCTCAATCAGTAGTTTTTAAACTGAGCCCTCTGTATAATTATCACCATCTGAGTTCTATGGGAAGTTTGACAAGTCTTTGTCATTACCTGCAGAATGAATAGTTTGATTAGAGGGCACAAAATAATAAAACAGAAAAAGCATATAATTAAGGACAAATTGAGATATAAAGATAAAAATATATAGATATCCAGAGAAGAAAGAAATTAGTGCAGAATGAGATAATCATCAAATAAGACCAAGAAACTTGTATGGAATCGTAATGGATGAGTGTTATTTGAAAAGGAGAGAAGTGAAGTGTGGCTTTTCAGATGAGAGAAACAACAATGGAAATGGTGTTTGTGAGACAGTAAAGATTCAGGCCTGATTATATTTAAAGTAGACCAGAGTCAGAAATTAAAAGAGAGACATCACTACAGATCCTATAGGCATCAAAAAAAAAAAAATCCAAATATCAAAATAGATTCAAGAAAACATTACCTGAATAACTGTTAGAGAAACTGAATCTGTTGTTTAACACTTTTTCCCACAGTCAAACTCTGTTCCCTGAAGTCTTCAATGGTGAATTTAAACAAACATTTAGAGAAGAAATAACATCAGTCTTATACCTATGGTCCCAGAAAATAGAAAAGGAGGAATTTCCCAAAACTTGTTATATGAGGAAAGCATAAGCTTGATGTCAAAACTTGACAAGGACATTACAAGAAAGGAAAATTCAAGTCAATAATACTCTAGAACTCACAAGCAAAAATCCCAAACACTGACCAACCAAATCCAGCATTATGAAAATATAATATCACGATTAAATTAAATTTGTTCTGAGAATAACATTAGAAAATAATCAGTGTAATTTGCCACATTAACAATAAACTATGACTATCCCAGAGATTTGGAAAAATCTTTTGATAAAATTTATCATCCATAAAAATTTTTTTTAGAAAATTGCGAATGGAAGAGAACTTAATGTGGTGGTAAAAGTTATCTAGAAAAAAAAAAAAAACCTATAGCAATAGCAAACATCATACTTATTGGATGAAATGTTGCAAGGTTACCCTTTGAAAAAGGGAATAAGACACAAATGTCCACTCTTACTCCCATTCAACGTTGTGCTGGAACTCCTAGCCAATGTAGAAAAACAAGATAAGGAAATGAAAGATATATGAATTAGAAAGGAAAATATAAAACTCTCATTATTCATAAACAGTACCATAGTATGTGTCAAAAAGAACCTACAGGTAGGGGCTTCCCTGGTGGCGCAGTGGTTGAGAGTCCGCCTGCCGATACAGGGGACACGGGTTCGTGCCCCGGTCCAGGAAGATCCCACATGCCGCAGAGTGGCTGGGCCTGTGAGCCATGGCCGCTGAGCCTGCGCGTCCAGAGCCTGTGCTCCACAATGGGAGAGGCCACAACAGTGAGAGGCCCATGTACTGCAAAAAAAAAAAAGAAAAAAGAACCTACAGGTATTGAAATGCAAAGGGCCAAGAACTGCAAAGCACTCTTAAGAAGAGTAATAAGGCAGAAGGATTTGCTCTACTGGATATCAAGTTATAAAATCACACTAATTAAAATAATGTGTATTAGTGGATGGATAGACAGAAGTTTCAATGGTATAAAATAGAGAAATCTAGAAACAGACTAATGCATATTTGGATCCTGGGTATTTGACACAGCTCTCTTCAATAAATGATACAGGACAATGGATATCTACATGGAAAAAAAAAAAAAAGAAAGTCAACCTATATCTCACACCATACCTAAAATTCAATTTCAGATGGATTCTAGATCTAAATGTGAAAGGTAAAACCAGCCTTCTACCTTTGATAATATAGTGTACTGTTTTCCTACTTTGGGGTAGAAAAAGTCTTCTTAAACAGGACGCATAATGCATTAACCATTAAAATAGAGATTGATAAATTGTACTTTATTAAAATTAAGAATTTTTGTTCAACAAAAGATACCATTAACATAGTGAAAGGGCAAAAACTATTCAGAATTTTTTTAAAAAGCAACTCTTACAAACCAATAAGAAAGACACTAGAAGAAAAAGAGGCAAGCAACTTGAATGGGCAACTCACAAAAGACGTTATCCAAGTGGCCAATATACCTATAAATCAGAAAAGTGCAAATCAAAACCACAGTGAGAATCAACAGATTCATCAGAATTGCTACAATTAAAAAGACTGATAATACTAAGTGTTGATGAGGATATAAAGCAAAAAGAACTCTCATACACAGCTAGTTAGAGAATAAATGTTGTAACCACTTTGAAAAACAGTTTAGCATTACCTATTAACTTTGAAAACACACACACATATTATGCTCCTACAATTCCACTCCTATATCTATGCCCAATAGAACAATGTCCAGTGAAAGTTCCCAGGAGCCTCAAACTTTAAACAGTCAAAATGTCCTATAACAGTAGGATGGATAACTTAATGGTAACATATTCATAAAATAAAATAAGGTAAGCAATAAAAATGAATGAACTTCAGCTGTATGGAACAACATAATAAACATAACTTTGAAGGAAAGAAATCAAATGCAAAAGAATGTATACTGCAAGATTCCATTTATATGAAATTCAGAAATCGAGTAAAACTAAACTATAATGTTTAGGGATATAAGCTTAGGAGGTAAAAAAAAATTTTTTTAATTCGAAGTGACATCCATAAAAATCAGGATATGGCCACTTTTATCAGAGAAGAATGATGATTGGGATACTGAGGAGACTTCTATGCTGCTGGTAATATTCTATTTTTTGAACTGGTTATATAGATGTTCACTCAAACGATTAAACTATACATTTTTGTTTTCTCCCTTTTCTGTATTGGGGTTCTCTCTCTGTCCTCTATCTCTGTCTCTCTCTCTTACACACACACACACACACACACACTCACACACAATTACAAAAAGGAAAAAGAATGATTAAATACATTAAGATACATGTAAATTATGCTGTGCTGAGATGCTGAGTAGCAGTTTAACAAAATGAGGTAGATTTATACATAGCGACATTAGAGAGTTTTTGAAGACATATTATTACCATTATTAAATTGCAGAATGATGCACACAATGTGATACATTTATATCAAAACAAACAATACTATATATTTTTGTATATACCTTCATACATGCATTTCTATAGTACATACATACAAATATACCTACATATACTTCTTCAGTACATAGAAATAATTGTAGAAGCATCTATGCAAATCTAAAAACAGTGGTTACTTCTAGGGAGAGGCCTGTGTGCGTGCCGGGGGGTGGGCGGGGCTGTATGTATGACTTGCATAACTAAAAATAAACAAACAAAGAAGGAAGGGAGGGAGGGAGGAAGGAAGGACCAAGCCCAGAATTTTGAGCCAAGCCACCCAAGATCACAATGGAGGTAGTCTAGAGCAGCTTCACTTAGAATATTCCCTAGATGTTTCTTTCTTCCATCCATGCTTGGGGGTGCCATTAGTCAAGAATTAGTTCATTCATTCATTCAACAAACATACATATTATTGTGCTCCCTGAAGTCGACCTGTTTGTAATTTTCATATTTCAGTCCAGCCATTGAACGGGAAAGTATTTGACAATAGCAAGACAATCCCACCTTGATGACATTCAAAAACTTCACCATTAACAGGTGGCAGGTAGATCAGGTTTATAAGAAACACGTGCATTTCTGAGTGTTTAGTTACTTAATCTAAGAATTGCACACATTCTTCTTTATTCGGTTCATCAAATCTTTAAAAGTCTTAAAAGTGTAACAGTGGCAGAGGAACTTCTAGCCACTCTGGGAAACTCTAGGGGGGAAGTTGAAACTTTAAGTGTTCAAATACGTAGACACAGTGAAGAGTGTGAAACCCCAAGGAGACAGGAAAGGAATTAGAGACACAATCACACCAGAGAACCAGATGTGAATGTCTGCCTAGGTGTGATCCCCACAGAACTTGACACAGGACAGTTGTGTGATTCCTCTGAGATGCAGGAAACACGGACATGTTCTCAACATCCCATCAGGCACAGACGTGCTCTTCACACCCAGCAGAAAATTTTCTAACTCTCCTTTAGGGTAGGGAGTGTCAGTAAATCACAGGGATACTTGGTGGGATCAGGAGCTTCATCTTGCCATCACAATAGCCTCTTGTGTGGACTCCCTGCTGCCCTTTCTGGCCTTGCAATTGATTCCCTACCTGCAGTTGAGTATTCCTTTCAGAGAGAAAATTAGATCACCTCTCTCCCTGATTTAAAACCTTGCAATAATGACACTTTTTATGAAATGTCAGTGCTGCTTCCATATATTCTTCAAGCATCCTTGGAGCTGTTCTTAAGATTCCCACCTCACAGCTGAGGAAGTTGAAATAAAGAGAGGTCTTCCCAGATCCCTCTAGCTAATTTGGAGTGCCCCTCTGCCGTCTCCACCCAAATGCTGTCTCTCATTTTTCTTGGGTTTTCTTCACAGCACTTACTACTCTCTGAGATTTCTATTTGCCTATGTGTTTATAGACCATATTTCCCCACTAGAATACAAGCTCCAGGAGGAGAGGGACTTTATCTAACTTTGCCATGTCCCAAGTGCCAGAATGATGCCTGACACATGGTAGACACTCAAGAAAACTTTGTTCATTAGGCACTGAACAGGTGAGCTTAAAGCTAGTCCCTCCAGAGTTTATGAAATGTTACATCCAAAGTGTCCAAGATAGTTACTTGCATTTATAATGAATCATGTAAATAAGTATAGTTTGAACTTTTAAAAGCACTGGGGTTAGTGGCACTGATCCCCTGCTCCATTGAAATTCTGTGTATAACTTTTGACTCCCCCCAAACTTAAATACTAATAGCCTTGTTGATCAGAAGCCTTGCCGATAACATAAACAGTCAGTTAACGTATATTTTGAATGTTGTATGTACACCTACATATATTTTATGCATTCATGACAAACTTAACTTTTCCTTAATTTTTAAGATATTTCTAGGCTGGCTACACAGTTTGTGAGTTTTTTCAAACTGTCTCAAATCTCCCCCAAATATTTAATATATTTAGTGAAAAAAAATTATGTATAAGTGGACCCACACAGTTCAAACCTGTGTTATTCAAGGCTCAACTGTACATTAAACATGATATTAACTCAACAGCAAGAATGATGTATGTTATCTGTATATAGTTCATTTACCAAATGCTGACTATATACCATGCATTGTTGGGTATGGGTGATAAAAATTACCCTTAACTTAAGGAGCTTATAAGTGTGTGTGTATGTGTGTGTGTGTGTGTGTGTGTGTGTGTGCACACGCACAGGGTGTGGCTGGGAAAGAGAATACAGGCAAGTAAACAATGTCACCACACTGTGTAGTAAATGCAATTATAGAGGTAAACAGATGCTGATGGCATAGAGGAAGGGGAGGTGAATACAAAGGGGGATTGAGGTGGGGTGTTAGGGAAAACTTTCAAGGGGAGCTGAGAAAGCAGCTGAGTTAGGAAGAACATAATAATTACCCAAATAAGTGGGGAAGCCTATACAAGGCACCAAATTATTAAAGGCAAGGAAGTGGGTACTTTGGGGGAACTGTATGGTACAAGGCGGGGATGCAGTGAGAGATTAAACTGGATATGTATGGGAGAGCCATTCACAGATGACCTTGAATTTCACTGAATTTTATATCACCATGTCTGCTCTATTTCCCAATGTATATCCACTGCTGGCACAGTGCCTGTCAGATGGTAGGACCTCCGTAAATATTTGCTGAATGAGTGAATGGATTTGGAATGCTACCCCAGAGCAACCCTTGCTCCAGGAGCCAATTAGAGTTTTAAATAGGGAGGGGACCTGATCAGATTGACTTTTGAGACAGACCACTCTGGGAGCAGGAGAAGGAATATTCAAGTCAGTGAGGGGTGATGGGGAGTGAATTTAAGGATCTTGGAGTGAGGTAGGTCAGAAGGATAAGATGGATTTGAGAGTTACTTGGTGACTGGTTGGATGAGAAGTAAGAAGTAAGATCAAGGCTAGGAGGGTTGCACATTTCTGGCATAAGACCTGGGTGTTTGCTGGTGCCACTCGCAAGACATGGGACCCAAAGGGGAGCTACTGGATTCAGCTGGACTCCTGAATCTGAGTTGCATTTGGAACATCCTGGTAGAGACGTCAATAGTCAGCCAAAATGTGGGCCTGGAGCCCAAAAGAGAGGTCTGGGCTGAAAGAAGACGTGGACACCAGCAGTGCCTAGGTAGTGCATGGAACCTGACAGCGTGAGGAGGGAACCCAGGGAGGGAGCTCTCCAGGGAGGGGGCTTCAGGGGTCCTGGTGACCCAAAACTACCTCAGAGGTGGTGGTGGACCAAGAATCATGGTTTGAAGGAACCAGTGTCAGAGGCAAAAGGATTTTGCCATTGAACACAACTGAAGCATGAAAGAATGACCAATAAGACTGAAAGCTGAAAGGATAAAATCCAGGATGGAGTGAGGTGGGAGGAATGGACCAAGGCAGGCAGCCTGGAACAAGCAGGGATGGGACAGTTTCTGTCTTTTCATAACTTTCAATGCCATCTCCCAGGAGGTTAGAGCTTCTCTAAAAATTATGCCCCTGGGATGGTCGCCTTCTCCTGTACTTCTCCACCACCCAGGCTCTGCTGTACAGCGCTTGAGCCATCAGCTGTTTGGGGTGGTGCAGCCAGAGGGGGGGGGTCCAGGTGCACCATCTGCACGTGGGCAATTACATGTCTAGACTTATTACTCACATTCTCTGGTACAGATTTTCACATAAATCAGGCATTTCCAGCCGTTCCCAGTTCCTCTTCCTAGATCCTCTGACCTCTTATGCTTCCTTGTTCTGGGGAAGTTTGGTTGCAGTTTCTCGGGGACTGAGAACATAGGATCCTTGCCGTTTGGGTCTCAGTTTCCCCAAGTTCTGGTTCTAATCTGAGGCCTGCTCCACACTGCTGTGCCCTCTTTGGGAAAACAGTGTGGCTGTAGACCATAAACGATTTGGGAAATTCTTTGAGAGGCCAAGTGAAGGAGGCATTCCTAAATGCAGAAAAATCCGATGCACCAAGACATTCACCTTGGGATTGGTTTTAAGAATGAAGAATGAAAAATTGTGAAGTGAAATGTCCAAAAGCAGAGGAATGATTAAGAGGACAATGGCATTTCCTTGGGTGGAATATAACACAACAGCTTTTGTTTTGTTTTGTTTTGTTTGCGGTATGCGGGCCTCTCACTGTTGTGGCCTCTCCCGTTGTGGAGCACAGGCTCTGGACGCGCAGGCTCAGCGGCCATGGCTCACGGGCCCAGCCGCTCTGCGGCATGTGGGATCTTCCTGGACCGGGGCACGAACCCGTGTCCCCTGCATCGGCTGGCAGACTCTCAACCACTGCGCCACCAGGGAAACCCTAGAAATAAGTTTTTAATCATCATAATCTGTGTGTTATTTAAAGAACCTTGAAACATTGAAGAAAAATGAACATATTAGAAAACCTGGCATATTAGACTTGTGATTTTAATTTGAAACGTTTAAGAGTATATAGTTAATTAAGCTTAGGGACAGTCTTTGGAAATTGTATTATTGGGGTGCAATCTAACCCAAAATTACAATGGCTCAAAGATGATAGGAGTTTACTTCATGGTCCTGTAACAGTCAAGTGGTGAGTGGTCCAGAGCTGTGGGCCAAGCAGCTTTACTATGTGAGGTCTTCTAGGGAATTGGTTCCTTCTCTACTTTGGCTCTGCCATGGCCTAAGGTGTTGTCTTTGTTAGCCTGGACGATGTTGGCACACCGCCACATCCAAGGGAAGTAGGAAAGAAAAGAGTCCAGGGCAAGTGTCTTAAAGAAGCACACATCATATCTGCTTATATCCTATTGGCCCAGCTTAGTCACATGGCCACAACTAGCTGTAAAATGTAGCCTACTGTTGGGTGGACATGTGTCCAGCTAAAACTCAGAGGTTTTAGCTAAAAGGAAAAAATGGGAGAATTAACACTAGAAAATATTTGGCAGTCATCCACCTTGAGTCTTAAGAAACTTCACTCACTAGATTTATAAAATTTCAGTAATTGCTTAAAGGCTTAGAAAGATTTCACTTGTCAGTTTTATAAGTTTGCCATGGCAGGTGTGTGAAGTGTTTTAGAGAAACAGATATATTTTAATTTTAAATGCACTTAAAATGTTTCAAGAAACTAAATCATAAATTTATAAATAGGGTTAATTATTTAGGAAGACTTACTATGTTAAGCTTAAGAGTCAATTCAACATTAATCAGAGAAAATGAAAGCAATTAATATTATTTTTATATAAAAACTACTGCACATAATTAAGAATAAGACTGTGAGTTAAACATAAAGGGTTACAAAAACCTTAGGTTTTAAAATGTTAAAACTTTCCAGATTGACTTCTTATACTTAGTAACATGCATTTAAGTTTCCTCTGTGTCTTTTCATGGCTTGATAGCCCATTTATTTTTTATTGCTGAATGCTATCAAATTGTTTGGATGTACCATAGTTTTGTCAACTAAATAAACTTAGGAGACAATAATCAAGCAAAAGGCGCTTTATTTGGGATTGAAGAATTGCAATTCGGGACACACAAATTCATAAAACCCTTTGACATAAGCGACTCCATTTTATTTCACATTTCATATTTTCTTCATTCATTCACCTGCTGAAGGATACCTTGGTTGCTCCAAGTTCTGGCAATTATGAATAAAGCTGCTATAAACATCCATGTGCAGGTTTTTGTGTGGACGTAAGTTTTTAACTCCTTTGGGTAAATACTAAGGAGTATGACTACTGGATCGTATGCTAAGAGTATGTTTAGTTTTGTAAGAAATCACCAGACTGTCTTCCATACTGGCTGTACCATTTTGCATTCCCACCAGTAATGATAGTTCCTGTTGCTCCATATCCTCACCAACATTTGGTGTTGTCAGTGTTCTGGATTTTGACCATTCTAATATGTGTGTTGTGATATCTTACTATTGTTTTAATTTGTATTTTCCTGATGACCTATGATGTCGAGCATGTTTTCATATACTTATTTGCCATGTTTATATCTTCTTTGGTGGGGTGTCTATTAAGGTCTTTGGCCTATTTTACCATTGAGTTGTTATTTTTTCATAGATTGTGCCGTTAATATTGTATTTAAAGAGGCTACATACTATATTATTTCAATTACATGACATTCTGGAAAGGTAAAATTATGGGGACAGTAAAAAGATCAATGACTGCCAGGGGTTAGGGAGGAGAAAAGGATGAATAGGCGGAGCATAGAGGGTTTTTAGATTGAAAATAATCTGTATGATATTACAACAGTGAAAACATGTCATTATATATTTGTCCAAACCCATAGAATGTACAATACCAGGAGTGAACTCTAATGTACACTATGGACTTTGGGTGATGATGTGTCATTGTAGGTTCATCAACTGTAACAAATGTACCACTCTGCTGGGGGATGTTGGCTGTGGTGGAGGCTGTGTATGTGTGGGGGTAGGGAGTGCATGAGAAATCTCTGTACCTTCTGTTCAATTTTCCCGTGAATCTAAAATAGCTCTAAAGAAATAATCTTTAAAAAAATATTACCGGAGAAGTCATCTGGCCCTGAACGTCTGTTGTTTGGAGTTGTAAAAATCACTGATTCAATTTTGTTACTGGTAATTAGTCTTTTCATACTTTCTTTCTTCCTGGTTCAGTCCTGGGAGATTGTACATTTCTAGGAATTTGTCCATTTCTTCTAGGATGTCCATTTTTATTGACATATAATTGTTTGTAGTAATCTCTTGATCCTTTGTGTCAGTTGTAACTTCTCTTTTTTCATTTTGTTGATTTGGGCCCTCTCTTTTTTTCTTGAGGAGTCTGTCTAAACGTTTATCAATTTTGTTTATCTTTTCAAAGAACTGGCTCTTAGTTTCGTTGATCTTTTCTATTGTTTTTTAGTCTCTATTTTATTTATTTCTGCTCTGATCTTTATGATTTCTTTCCTTCTACTATGTTTTTTGTTTGTTCTTTTTTTTTCTAGTTCCTTTAGATGTAAGGTTAAGTTATTTATTGGGGATTTTTATTGTTTTCTGAGGTAGGCTTGTATTGCTACAAACTTCCCTCTTAGAACTGCTTTTGCTGCATCCCCTAAATTTTGGATCATTGTGTTTTTATTTTCATTTCTCTCCAGGTATTTTCGAATTTTTTTCTTTGATTTCTTCAGTGAACCATTGCTTGTTTAGTAGCATATTGTTTAGCCTCCAGTTGTTTGTGTTTTGCAGTTTTTTCTTATAGTTGATTTCTAGTCTCACAGTGTTGTGCTTGGAAAAGAAGCTTGATATGATTTCAGTTTTCTTAAAAATTACTGAGACTATTTTACGTTTGGTAGTGTACATATGTCCATGCCACAGCCACATAGCACAGGGAGATCAGCTTGGTGCTTTGTGAACACCTGGATGGGTGGGATAGGGAGGGTAGGAGAGAGGGAGATGCAAGAGGGAGGAGATATGGGAACATATGTATATGTATAACTGATTCACTTTGTTATAAAGCAGAAACTAACACACCACTGTAAAGCAATTATACTCCAGTAAAGATATAAAATAAATAAATAAATAAATAAAATATTTTAAAAAATTACTGGGACTTGTTTTGTGGCCTAGCATGTGATCTATCCTGGAGAATATTCCACGAGCACGTGAAAAGAATGTGTATTCTGCTGCCCTTGGATGGAATGTTCTATATATCTCTAGTAAGTCTATCTGATGTAATGTGTTGTTTAAAGCCAGTGTTTCCTTATTGATTTTTCTGCCTGGATGATCTGTCCATTGATGTAAGTAGGGTGTTAAAGTCCTGTACTATTATTATGTTACTGTCATTTCCTCACTTTATGCCTTTTAATATTTGCTTTATGATTTTAAGTGCTCCTATGTTGGGTGCATATATATTTACAACTGTTATATCTTTTTCTTGGATTGATCCCTTGATGATTATGTAGTGTCTTTCTTTGTCTCTTGTTACAGTCTTTGTTTTAAAATGTATTTTTTTTGGCTGCACTGTGAAGCATTCAGGACTTTAGTTCCCTGACCAGGGATTGAACCCATGTCCCCTGCAGTGGAAGTTCAGAGTCTTAACCACTGGACTGCCAGGAAAGTCCCTAAAGTGTATTTTGTTTGATACAAGTATTGCTACTCCAGCTTTCTTTTAACTTCCAAGTGTATTTTGTTTGATACAAGTATTGCTACTCCAGCTTTCTTTTAACTTCCATTTTACTTTCCATTTGTAACACCTTTTCCATTTTCTCTCCTTCAGCCTGTGTCTATCTTTAGATCTGAAGTGAGTTTCTAGTAGGGAGCACATATATATATCTTATTTTTCTATCCATTCAGCCACTCTATGTCTTTAGATTGGAGCATTTGACATTTAAATTAATTATTGATAGGCATATACCTATTGCCATTTTGTTAAATGTTTTAGGGCTGTTTTTGTAGGTCATTTTTGTTTCTTTCTTCTTCTTTTTCACTCTTCCCTGTGATTTATTATTATCTTTAGTGTTATGTCTGGATTCCTCTTTTTTTGTGTGTATCTATTATAGAGTTTTGGTTTGTGGTTACCATGAGGTTTATATATGTAAAATTTTAAGTAATCATATATATGATTATTAAATGACTATAATATGATCTTTTAAGTTCGAATGCATTTTAACAACCCTGCATTCCACCAAACATTTAGAGAAGTGTTAACACCTATCCTTCCGAAACTATTCCAAAAAATTGCAGAGGAAGGAATGCTTTCAAACTCATTCTACAAGGCCACCATCACCCTGATACCAAAATCAGACAAAGACATCACCAAAAAAAAAAAAAAAAAAATTACAAGCCAATATTAGTGATGAAAATAGATGCAAAAATTCTCAATGAAATATTAGCAAACTGAATTCAACAATACATTAAAAGGATCATGCACAATGATCAAGTGAAATTTATCTCAGGGATGCAAGGATGGTTCAATGCCCACAAATCAATCAACATGATACACTACATTAACAAATTGAAGAATAAAATCATATGATCATCTCAATAGACAGAGAAAAAGCTTTTGACAAAATTCAACACCCATTTATGATAAAAACTCTTCAGAAAATGGGCATAGTGGGAACCTACCTCAACATAATAAAGGCCATATATGACAAACCAACAGCAAGCATCATACTCAATGGTGAAAAACTGAAAACATTTCCACTAAGATCAGGAACAAGATAAGGATGTCCACTCTCACCACTATTATTCAACATAGTTTTGCAAGTCCTAGCCACAGCAATCAGAGAAGAAAAAGAAATAAAAAAATACAAATTGGAAAAGAAGAAGTAAAATTGTCACTGTTTGCCAATGACATGATACTATACATAGAAAGTCATAAAGCTGCCACTAGAAAACTACTAGAACTAATCAGTGAATTTGGTAAGGTTGCAGGATACAAAATCAATGCACAGAAATCTCTGGCATTCCTATACACCAACAACAAAAAATCAGAAAGCGAAATTAAGGAAACACTCCCATTTACTATTGCAGCAAAAAGAGTAAAATACCTGGGAATAAACCTGCCGAAGGAGGCGAAAGACTTGTGCTCAGAAAACTATAAAACCCTGATGAAAGAAATCAAAGATGACATCAACAGATGGAGAAATATACCACGTTCTCAGATTAGAAGAATCAATATTGTGAGAATGACTATACTACCTAAAACAATCTACAGACTGAATGCAATCCCTATCAAACTACCAATGGCATTCTTCACAGAATTAGAACAAAAGACTTTACAATTCGTATGGAAACACAAAAGACCCCGAATAGCCAAAGCAATCTTGAGAAAGAAAAATGGAGCTGGAGGAATCAGGCTCTCTGACTTCAGACTATACTACAAAGCTACAGTAATCAAGACAGTATGGTATTGGCACAAAAACAGAAATATAGATCAATAGTACAAGATAGAATTCCCAGAGATAAACCCACGCACATATGGACACCTAATTTATGACAAAGGAGGCAAGAACATACAATGGAGAAAAGAAAGCCTCTTCAATAAGTGGTGCTGGGAAAACTGGACAGCCACATGTAAAAGAACGAAATTAGAACACTCCCTAACACCATACACAAAAATAAACTCCAAATGGATTAAAGACTTAAATATAAGACCAGACACTACAAAACTCTTAGAGGAAAACATAGGAAAAACACTCTTTGACATAAACCACAGCAAGATCTTTTTTGACCCACCTCCTAGAGTAACGAAAATAAAAACAAAAATAAACAAATGGGACTCAATAAACTTAAAAGCTTTTCACAGCAAAGGAAACCATAAACAAGACAAAAAGACAACCCTCAGAATGGGAGAAAATATTTTCAAGTGAAACAACAGACAAAGGATTAATCTCCAAAATATACAAATGACTCATGGAGCTCAATAGCAAAAAACCCAACAATCCAGTTAAAAAATGGGCAGAAGACCTAAATAGACATTTCACCAAGGAAGACATACAGATGGCCAAGAGACGTATGAAAAGATGCTCAACATCACTAATTATTAGAGAAATGAAAATCAAAACTACAGTGAGGTATCACCTCTTGCTGGTCAGAATGACCATTATCAAAAAATCTAGAAACAATAAATACTGGAAAGGGTGTGGTGAAAAGGGAACCCTCCTGCACTGTTGGTGGGAATGTAAATTGATACAGCCACTATGGAGAACAGTATGGATGTTCCTTAATAAACTAAAAATAGAACAACCATATGACCCAGCAATCCCACAACTGGGTATATACCCTGAGAAAAACATAATTCAAAAAGAGACATGCACCACAATGTTCATTGCAGCACTATTTACAATAGCCAGGACATGGAAACAACCTAAGTGTCCATCATCAGATGAATGGATAAAGAAGATGTGGCACATTTATACAATGGAATATTACTCAGCCATAAAAGGAAAAGAAATTGAGTTATTTGTAGTGAGGTGGATGGACTTAGAGTCTGTCACATGGAGTGAAGTAAGTCAGAAAGAGAAAAACAAATACTGTATGCTAACGCATATATATGGAAACTTAAAAAAAAAATAATGGTACTGATGAACCCAGTTGCAGGACAGGAATAAAGAGGTAGACATAGAAAATAGGATATGGGGTGGGAGAGCGAAGCTGGTGTGAAATGAGAGTAGCATTGACATATATACACTACGGAATGTAAAATAGTTGGCTGGTGGGAAGAAGCAGCATAGCACAGGGAGATCGGCTTGGTGCTTTGTGATGACCTAGAGGGGTGGGATAGGGAGGATGGGAGGGAGGCTCAAGCGGGAGGGGTTATGGGGACATGTGTATGCATATGGCTGATTCTCTTTGTTGTTCAACAGAAACTAACACAATATTGTGAAGCAATTATATTCTAAAAAGGATCTATTAAAAATTTAAAAAAAAGATATATGCACTCCTATGTTCATTATAGCATTGTTTATAGCCACGATATGGAAGCAAGCAAGTGCCCACCAATAGATGAATAGATAAAGAAGATATGGGCAGAAAACCTACTGAACGCTGGCAGAAGACCTCAGACCTCCCAAAAGGCAAGAAACTCCACACTTACCTGGGTAGGGCAAACAAAAAACCCCTAAAAACAGAGACAGAGGATAGGGACGGGACCGGCACCAGTGGGAGGGAGCTGTGAAGCAGGAAAGGTTTCCACACACTGAGAAGCCCCTTCGCGGGCGGAGACT